>JAFBJW010000099.1:316313-533939 GCA_016785235.1 Pseudorhombus dupliciocellatus
AAATGTACACCCCCCCCCCCCCCCCAACCTCCGGCACCGCGGGATTAAGGCTGTTGTCGTTAGCTTGGCGACACGAGCAGCCTCACCTATTATCCCCAAGGGCGTTCGCTGTCATCAACACGGTTCAGGCCGAAGCCTTTTATGTCACAGGCGATGTTGGTTAACCTTCCCGTCTGGCCCATATTTTAAAGAATGCGCAGTGATTGTGTTTGGGTAAAGGTGAAGATGTCATTGCTAGCTAAGAGGCTGCCCATGAACAATGCATATGATTGTGTAACCTTTGGCGTGGCTGAGTTATTGAATCAGCTGCTCTTCCTGACAGGACTGAATTGTTGCTGTCATGTTTTGCAGAGCGGTGGGTGTTTAATAGTCTTCTGTCCTCAGACTCAAGTTAAAGATTGGCCTGCCACTCAGACCGAGTCTATTAAAAAGGTCACGCGCACGGACCCACGCTGAAACGAAAATGGAGCAATCCATGGAAACGGTCAACAGTGGTCGTCTTCATTGTCACTGTCTCGTTTAATTTTGTGTGCCGAGTTTGGTGCCGTGTTGGTTTTTATTTGCTCCGGCGCAAGGGGAGGCGTTCCAGAGAACGTACCGAACATATGGAGTTACACAGCCCTGTGGGAAGGAAAAGATGTGTAGGCTGTGGGTTTTGAAAACTATGTGCAGGGATTTATAGTCTGTGCCCTCAGATTTGTAAACTGTTGCCTTGGAGCAAAGCATTCTAACAGCTTGGTATGTGAGAGCCGAGCACGCACAACAATACTGCACCATCCAGTGCAGAGCGTCAACACGCATAAAATGCACCCTTACACCTGGCACGTATACAACAAGCCTTGTGTTACATCCAATGAAACACAAATAGAAAAGTAACGTTTACACATGCATTCCTTTAGTTTGAGTCAAAGAACCGTCCTCCACAGCAGATTTAAAAACCTCTCCCAAGTCGTTGCATCAGTCACGAAATCCGAGTGTTGACAGGAAGTAGACGCTGCGTCCACCGCAGCCCACAACGTTTGCCTTGTTCTTGTAGAAATCAAACTACCGCGTTCTGTCTAGGTCGACGCGTTTGCTGCCAATCAGACGTGGCGTGCACAAACGACCGTTCCACACGGCGCCCCGCCCAACAACCTTCAATCAGCTCTGGCCCATTAAAGCGCGTGTAAAAACCAGTAGACGCTAAATGGCCTCGTATGTCTTCAAATTAGCATTAACAACGCATTTGCATCTGGACCGTAAACAGCCGTCAAGCGCACCAGCCCAACTGATTACGTTGCCATTAAAAGGCAAAAGCAAAGTCGGCCGTTGACCTCCCGCTCTGGAATCAAAGTTAGTATGCAGGTTGTGACGAGCTCGCGCGGCTGATGTCAAGGTGAGCCGGAGCGCCCTGGGCCATCTGCCGCGCAGCTCCTCGCGCCTTCTGCTCCAGCCCCCTCCTCTGATCTCGCCCAGCGCCTGACAGGCTGGCTGTGATTGGGAGCGTGCTGAGGACATGTTGCTTGTCAATCTCCTCCCCGATAAGAGCGTCAGAAGTTAGCTCGCCGTCCCTGACACCCTTTTTATCATTGTTGTGAGCTCGCTACCAGACGAATCTGGGCCTCACGTCATTACTTCCCTGTGACAGGCGACCCTCCCGGCGTGGATTCGTTGTTATTTCCCATATTGGTGGCAGACGGTGGAATGGTGGCTGCC
Source organism: Pseudorhombus dupliciocellatus (assembly GCA_016785235.1). Taxonomy (NCBI): domain Eukaryota; kingdom Metazoa; phylum Chordata; class Actinopteri; order Pleuronectiformes; family Paralichthyidae; genus Pseudorhombus; species Pseudorhombus dupliciocellatus. The sequence continues at coordinate 318,009 of JAFBJW010000099.1, forward strand.
TTGGAGCCAAATGATTGTGTTCAGACAGTAAACTTTGACTTCTCTGTCCCTAGAAACCCAGCTCCGTGCGCATCGACCAGTTGGACAGGGAGCAGTTCAACCCGGAAGTCATCACCTTCCCCATCATCGTTCACTTTGGAATCCGCCCCGCTCAGCTCAGCTACGCCGGAGACCCTCAGTAAGATCACACACGTGCACGCAGACCTACACGCCCGAGCAAATGCCATCCCAATAAAGATCCTTCCCCTTTATAGCTCCCACCTGCTGTGCGGCATCTCCCTAGTTCCCACGACTCCTTATTCACAACTGCTCTCCCAGGAAGCTGCGTGTCTTACACGGAGGACAAGAATGGCGTATGCGGAGTAGGGGGCGGTGATGGTGGTGGAGGGGGGTGGCGAGTAGATTGAAAGGGGGAGTGGAGGGATGAGGAAACGAGTGGCATGACATTTTCACATGCGTCGTCACGGGTCCCAGGTTTCCGCTGGGTGCTTCCGCTGTGGGAGCCGCTGTGGTTTATGTCTTGTGAATAGTAATGCCCCGCGCACACACACACACACAGGGCTGCGGAGGGGAATACTGTACTGTGCGGATGCATAATTAACAGAAGCCATGTATAGGACCATCTGAGGCGCGGCCTCTTGAGGTGTTCCGAGTGATGAGACAACGCCACGCCAAGCACGGGTACGGAGCGGCACTCGTTCCAAACGTAACCGTGCAAATTTCTTTTTATAACGTCAAATATCTGGTCTCGTTTACGGCATTAAGGAGGAGGTGCGGGAGGAAAAATGATTTTGATGAAGATGCAAACTAGAGGACGATCAGTAGGAAATCCATTTAGGCGGCGTTAGTTGGCTTCCTTCCTCCAACTAATGTCCTCTCTCCCCTGCTGCTACATTTTAGCTGTCTGTCCGCTGAGCTCTTTCATCCCCGTGCACCCTGCTGCCATGTCAAACTTCTCAAAGCTGCAGACAACGACACATTTATGGATGGACTGGGACATCATTAGCTGATGCAGACACAAGTAGTAAGAGACCAGTGGAAAGGGCTTCCTACCGCTGCTAATGATGCATGTAGCGAGGGCAGAAGCCGGTGTTGATTGCGGCGGCAGAGAGGGAGCCTCGGACACAGCGGCAGCATACAGTCTATTTATTTACTCGGGAGACTGAAGAAGCTGCGGCGTCTCCCTCCCTTCACACGCTGCCCACTGGACACATTTGTGCTCAGGGCCGCCACTCGATCTTCTGCAAGCACCATCACAACCGCTGAGGCAAGAATGATGACATGTCAGAGGTCAGCGAATGTAAAGAAAAGGAAGGATGGAGCAGGACAGAGAATGACAGCAAAAGACGGATTAGAAACACAATGGTGGGACGGAGGGAGGGAGATGTTGGATATAAAGAGAGGTGAAGGGAATTGAGGAAACAAGAGAGGAGCACGAGGCAAATCTATTGAACACGAGTCTCTTTTCTGTCAAATGCAGATCACGGAAATCCTCTATTGACCAACCCGTCTGTTTTGGCTCAGCCTCTGCTCTACCCAGCCCATAAAGACTTAGTTTTTCTTTTAATTGAGAAACCTCCCAGTGGCTGAGGTTAAAAACCTGTCACTGCATCACACTCGCAGTCCAATCCCTGAGCATTCGGTTGAAATCCTAAGACGCCCTTGACTTCATCAGGCAGAGGAAACCAGTGAGGTTACAGATGTTGCATCTGAGAACGGCAAGAGACAGGAAGAGGTAGCATATGCTAATGCAAGCGTGTGCAGGCCTACCCAGAGAGCACTCAGTGGATCTGTGGAAAGGTCACTGGAGCAGATTGGGGATGGGAGGGGTGGTCTCCCAGGGTGGATAGACTCTCTCTCTCTCTCTCTCTCTCTGTCTCGCTCATCCACTCCGGCAGCCTCAGTGCGGAGGTGGTGGTGAGCTGATAATCGGGGTGGTAAAGCCGTCTCATTCCCTCGTCTCAGTCTCTAATGAAGTCCCCACTATTAAAGCTCTATAATTCTTCTGTTCCTCAGTACACCCTCTCCGTCTTTCCATCTTGTCTCTCTCCTCTCTCTCTCTCTCTCTCTTTCTCTCTCTCTTGCTCCCCCTCTCCCTCTCTTTATGCCTCCGTCAGTGCACCGTCATCCCCGAACAACCCCACCACCTTTCCCCTCCGTCCCACCAATCATAATTGAATAACTCTGGGTAAATGAGGAGAAAGTCTCCTGAATGGGAGCAGAACGGTCACACTCGGGCCTCAGTGCATCAATCAGGGGGTCTGATTGAAAAGGGAGAGGGAAGAGGGGCAGATAGGGGGGGGGGGGGCGGCTAGTGCGGTGGCTACATGTCACCTTGCCGATAACTCCCTGCCTCCTTTCACATGCAAATAGAGGGTGGAAGACAATAGGGTTTCTCTGAAAGCGAGAACGAGGCGGTTGTAAATTTGCTCCAGAGGGCCGATCAAATGTTTTATGACTTGCTGCTTTTTCATCAGCAGAGAAAACAAGGTGCAGCGCAAGTGGTCAACGTGCGTGAACCTCTGCTCGCGGTTCAAACGGCAGACCCGGGCAACACAGAGGCTCCTCGGCGCGCGCGCGGGCCTCACATCAGCGGCTATTGCAGTAACGGCCCCCGGGCAACTGTTAAATTATATTTAATATCAGCCGAGCCGCCGATGAAATATTGATGTGTTGCTGCAAATCAGCAGAGTGAGGGGGAGACGGACTCCTGTCAGCCTGACATCACTTTGTTCCCTGTCGGCAGGTACCAGAAGCTGTGGAAGAGCTACGTCAAACTGCGCCATCTGCTGGCCAACAGCCCCAAGGTCAAGCAGATCGACAAGCAGAAGCTGACGCAGAGAGAGGTGGGTTGAAAGCTTACGAACCTGCTCTGATTTTCCTCGCTGCCTTTGACACGCTCGTGTTTTAACAGTGCCGGGAGGTAAATCATTTGTTTTGCGTGGAGGTGGTTGAGCGTGCTTTTATTGGAATCCTTTGGAAAGTTCATCTCCGGCAGATGAGAGCGGTTATGCTGAAACGCTCGCTCGTCTGCTACGAGAGATTCACAGCCATTCATTTAAAAACACCAAACTATTACCAGTACCATTACTCCTGCTGTGAGCCCTGAGTCAAATGCTGCTCGTCCGGAACACGCCGCTGGTAGTCGGCTTTTTTTTCCTCCCAGTTACAAGAAAGCTGTTTAACTGGAAGTATGAGACATTCGTTTTTGGAAAGGCCACAGCCTTTCCGCACTTTTACACATTTAGAGTCATTAACCTTTGGAGTGGATTCAATTAAAAGGGTGTGTGCGAAAATAGTTTTTCGCTTTCTTTCACATTGTGTGAACAATTAGAACAGAGAGCTCATACCTCCACCGAGGCTCAGCAGCCCCCTTTTAAATTCACTCGATACAGATTTAGATAAATATATATGATTTAAACATGTTTTTAAATCCATCCATGAAGATCCATGAGTAATTCTGACAGTTTTTCCTCTTCTTCATAGTGACCTTAAAGAAATAAAACAGAAGTCTGAAGGTAACACGAGGCTTCAGGACTTAGTTGGACAAATCAAGGACTAATAATTGTTTTAAGACATCTAAAAAAAAAAAAAAAGTGTGAATCCGTCCCTCAACAGCATAATTTAGATGAAGTTATGGGTCAGAATAAGATGGCAGTAAACGCTCCCCCGAGTTGGGAGTGAAGGTCAAACCACCGCCAGGGACCGAGGATGGAAAAGGTTGAGGTTTAGTGAAGTAATGGCCGTGTGGCCACAGGGAACAGGTGCGGCGCGTGTGGCCCAACGCGGCCGAGCTCCAGAGCTTTGTCCCGTCATATCTCTCCTGGAGGACGGACTGCGATAACTTCTCTGCAGCAGATACAGCCCGTCCTCTCTCGGAGGATTCGGACCGGCCCCCCGTCTGTGCTCGGCTTGATACGGTCTGAACCAATAATGAGCAACAACTCTGAGCTCAATTAGCCTGTTTTCCCAGGTAGCCTGGCAAAAGCTGCCGGGCCAACAGCCCCTGACAATCGCACTGTCAAACTGCACTGGAGCAATTAGCCAGCCCAAACACATGCACGCTCACACACTGGGTCCGTCAGGCTCCCGCGCGAGCAGTAGCCGTGTCAGTGTCTCTTCACTGGAGTGGCAGTGTGGCATCGCTTCTTATTTAATGCCGCGGGGAACGCTGGGGCTTCTGGGTGTAAATGGTCTGTCACCGACTGAACACCTGCTCCTCTGATAGACATTTGCTTCCATTAAGAGTCAGCCTGTCAGAGGAGAAGGGGCGCTTCTCCGGTCGGACCTGTGAGTCCTCTGTGCTTCGGCTCGTGGCGTTTGCCGAGCTTCGGGGAGATCAGAGGTGTGTGTGAAGCACGGCGAGAACTGGACTTCACACCAGGGTGCACGCCTCTGCTCCCGTTTCAAGATCTGGAGCTTAGGGCATGGAGGGTGGTGAGGGACATTTCGGGAGACTGTCCGCAGTTCAGTGCAGGTTTGAAAGCTGCATTAATACTGATTTCCTTTCAACCTTATTCTATGTTTGTTTGCTTTTTTTTTTTTTTGTTCTTTAATATAAATTAGAATAAATCCTCTTTGAGCTTTTATTGGTCGGCACAATGTGACGGTTTAAAATAACGTGTCATTAAGAACATTTTATGGAAATGAAAATGAAATATAGACGTCTGTTTCTTCATTATCTGGTATCTCTAATTTGAATAAGTATTAGGTCCCGGGTTGGTTCCTTGGCAGTGAGTTCAGCTCCGAGTCTCCTCTATCAGCTCGGCATATGTGGATTTGGGGATTTGCTCTGATTCCTTCTCGCAGATTTGGCCGAGCTCGGTTGAGCTGTGTGAGGAGATTCTTCACAAAGCTATCTCCGACTCGTTCTGCAGAGTCTCTTTTGGGCTTCGGTCGGGCCACACGCGAACGTGAGCCATTATTTTAATGAAATCAAGTCAATAATGTGGAATTTAAACAAATGCTTGTCTTTACTGCATATAATATAATATACATTGTTTTACTATTCTCAAATTGTGATGGACTACCGACACAATGTTACTATTACTATTATTTATCTGAAGTTAACTATACTGCAGACAACTTTGTTTGTTTGACCTGCAGTCCAAGTAGTCTTCTCTCTCTTTCGTGTTCAGGCGACGTGATGAAAACAAACTGAACCCCGAAATTAACCTGCACAGGCAGCGGAGAGCAACAGATGTGTTCTTAGCCATCATTGAATTTCAGACGGCGTCTTTGGTGTTTGACCTCCACCTCGTCCAAAAAAGCACAAACACTCCTCTCAGCAGAAGGATGTGATGATATAAGACAAATGCGCCTTGGCTCGCCTGTTTGACCGGCGGAAAGTTACTCCCCCTCCCCGTCCTGGTTAATTATTTACTTTTTGTACTTCTGTCCGTCCCCTGACCCTGTGGAAAGCCCTGCATAATAGAGTATTTACATATCATTCGCAGTTCTCAGTGAATGCTGCTCTCCTTGTACAGCGGCTGGCTGTGCATGGGAAGATCTGCAGCGTGTGGTTGCACATGCATGCGTTGGCGCGTGGGCGAGCGTGTTCACTTTGATGCACAGTTCAAAGTAGGATGGCATTATTTATTCATGCCTTTGTTGTTCTTATTTTCTGTGCGAGTCAAAAAATTCCTGCCGTTCCATTTTGGGCAGATCACGGCGAACTCAGACGGAGTCAGTGGCGTCTCAGTTGAATGAAACACAAGCGTACACGCACACACACACTCTCTCACTCAGTTTTAGGAGGTGCAGTCTGTCAATACATCTCCCATCTTGCTTGTTATTGTAGGACCCTCTTGTCTCTAACTCTACCACCCCCACTGAATGTGCAGTTATTCGCTGCAGGGCTGACATGATGCTGTGTATGTGTGTGTTTCTCTTGATGATGGCGCATCCTCCAGGCTCTTGTGTGGTTGTGTTAATGGGCAGGCAGGTGCCTCGGCACTCGGTGGCTGGGGGCCGAAGCTTCAGCATCAGCCCTCCTACACCCTGTCCCACCACCACTGCCCACAACCGTGCTGACCCATGGCAGCGCCTCAATTAGCCAGGACCAACAGAGCTGTCACTTCTCCTGCAGCTCCTGTCCGCTGCTGTACCGCATGCTTGTCAGGCCACGCGGGGTTTCAGTTTATTGCATGTGCCAGCGTATCTGTTGGGAGAGCAGGAGGGGAAGAAGGGAAGGGGTGAGGGTGGGGTGGGGTTTTGAGGATGCGAGCTGTCCCTGTGGGCTGTGTTCCAGCGGATCAATAATTGACTGGCTGGTTGTTTGGCAGGAAGCTCTTCAGAAGATCCGCCAGAAGAACACAATGCGCCGTGAGGTGACAGTGGAGCTCAGCAGCCAGGGCTTCTGGAAGACAGGCATCCGCTCCGACGTCTGTCAGGTAACACCCATCAGCTGCACGCGTGCACAAACACTGGCACGTGTCCATGCTGTAACACACACTGCTGGATCCAGCACAGAGGTTTACACGGACTCCCAAACTGGGATCCACGTCTGCAACATCCCCAATGAACTCCTCCTCACTCCATTAGTAGAGCCTTTAAACAAGAAGATTCATTGGATCATTAAAAAGAAATAAAGTGCGTAGACACAACAGAGCCTCGCAAACATTAATATTAATTAAAGCAAGAAACTTAAAATGGTTTATGATCATGATCATTATTGAAGATGAGGATAATACATATTTTATTTTCTTAAGAAAGCAGCGTTCAAAAGTTAATCGGTGCCTCAAGCTCCTTGTTTTGTTCAACCACCATTTATTTTTTATTGCAATAAATGAAGAAAAGAGCAAATACTTAAAGGTTAAAGATGCATAATCTTACATTTGTTGATAATTGACTGAACGCCATTGTTAAAGAAGTAAAGTAGAGGAGGAGCCTTGTGTTTAAAAATACTTGCGCAGCCATTAACGGTAGTACAAACAGGAGCGCTGCGATGAAGAAGCGGAGGGTTTCAGATGGTGTGGTCTGGAGTGCGTGGGGTCAGAGCCTCAGCGCACAGGAGCCTGGCAACCAAGAGTTGTCAATGAATTATTAAAATCAGTTCTAAAAGTGACTGAGAGCCAGTGCAGCGCGGCTAAGTGCTTAATCATGTTTAATGGATAATTCGGCCTTATTGCAACTTATTGTTGAAGTTTTGAGCTCGTTTCCTGTCTGAAATAATTAGGATGCAGTCGTCAGACAGTGAAAAAAAAAAACACCCATTACTCTTACAGGACCATTTCCTGCTTCGGCTTTGACCTTCGAGAAGACTGATTGCAGTTTACAGTTCTCCAGATATACACCCTGTCAGTGTGTCTGTGAATATAATAAAGTATGTAGAAAAGATGTCCCGAGCTGCAAGCGTCTGCAGTGCTCTGCAATTACCCTGTAAGCGTGCACATGCATGCGCACGGACGCACTTCCACTCAGACAGACACAGACCAGTGCTCGCTGCGCAGCCACGGCCAGAAGCTTGGCATCTGATCTTTCCACGCGTTGCGTCACTTCGCCATTCAAGTGTCAAAAATCCGTGTAAGGAAAGTGGACTCCCACAGAGCCTCCGCCGCCATACCCTTCATTAAGTAACGTCTCAGCCCTGACACTTTATATACAACTGGAGCACCGCCGGCTAAAGCAGCAGCACGTGTGCCGCGAACTCCTTCAGGCAAAGTAAACCGGGACTTCTTCATCTCCAAAAATTTCAGACTGAACATAATCAGGGAAGTGGCTCCAGCAGATGCAGCTTAATCCTAATGAGACTTGAACCATAACCCTGAACGTGTTACCCAGTGAAACGTTCAGAGGTACATTTGTTCACAGACTCGTGAAAGCACTAAAATGCTCTCGTGCGGTTTATTTCCCAATCCCCTTATTTATCGTCTGCTCCTGTATTTTCTGCCTGTTACTCAGAAAATAATTGGCATCAGCGTTGAACATCTCTCTCCCTCTCCCTGTGTGCAGTGAGGATCGCCTACAGCTGATACTCGTGCTCACACTTGGAGACGAATGACAGGAAAGTTCTAGCCTCACAAACCAGACCTCTCTTGCAGCAAGGTCTAGCAAAGAAGGAACCAATCCATAATTGCTGCCCAATTATATTTGCTTCAAGCTGCACTGCTACGACTAATTGGTTCATGAATAATTTCACTTCGCACTCTGCACAACATGTGACACAGACAAGAGATAATGGCAAAACTGACCTATAGTTTCTTGATTCTAAAAGCAGCTGCTGCATTTGGAACAGAATCAGCCCCCTTGTTGCTGACAACGTTCGGCTACACCAAGGTTATTTCACTTGAAAGGCTCTGTCAAGGACCAGGCTGCACGTTACAGGCAGGGGAGGGAGTGATTTATTTATCAGTGCTTCGTTTCTAATTTTCAAGTTTGCTCATTTATTTTGCATATTTGTTTTCCTGCATTTTTCCTCCCCAAACACACAGCTCATTTTCTGCAATGTCACAAAGAAGGGGTGTGGGAGGGTCTTTATTCACTATTTATTTGTAAGGCATATTTAAAAAAAAAAATATATATATATATGTCGAGAGAGAAAGAGAGTGCGAGAGGAGGGGTAGAAAGAGAAAGTAATTAATTTAACTTCCTCAAGATCTAGTTTAGATCAGAATAAATGAGCCTTTAAAGCAAAAGTGGTACAGTTACTTTTTTCATTTATCAAATAAAAAGAAACTGCTTGTGACTAAACTCTAAGAAAAATACATTGTTTTATGGCATTACACGTGATAAAATGATTTATTGAGTTTAAATTATATACTGTGTGCACTGAGTTGAAATTTATTCTGTTAATATTTCAGCCAGGGGGGGGAAGAAAAATGGATGACGTCCAAACTGCTCTAAACATCCCGCGTGATGGTAAAATTAGAAATGTCCCACCTTTTAATTACTGGGATATCAAGCCCCTGTCCCACAGGCGGTCATCAGGACAGGTCAGGAAGTGATGACGAACAGGAAGTCCTCTGTAGAGCAGAATGTCTCACACTCTCATTCCCTGAAGGAGGACCAACACACCTCCAAGGACCAAGCGATCCTGGATATGTGCTCGTTGAGTGTTTGGGGGATAAAGCGGCGGTAGCGAGGTCCCACCGAGCTGTCGATCATGAGGCTTCACCCTGTTTTTAAGAAAGCTAATTAAAATCCAAACCAGAACTTACTTGTAATATTTCAGCCAGGGGAAAAGAAAACTCGCCCCTGGACTTGTTGGACAGTGTCCAGGCTTCCCAAGCGTCATCTGTGACAGTAAATTAGAAATTTCCCACCTTTTAATTAACGGAGTATCAACTTTAACAAGCCCCTGCCTTTCTACACACACACACACGCACACACACACACACACACGCAGTCTCAGTCATCAGAACAGGTCAGGAGCTGTGGACACGACCAGGCCCTGGCTTTGTTAATTGGCTGCTTAACAAGGCCTGGGGAGTGTGTCACCACGGCCCCTGTGATGGCCCCGGGGCTACGTGGCAGCACTGCTTGTAGCTCCCGGGCCCGACGTCCTCCCTCCCCAGCAGCACTAATTAAAACATGCATGGCTCCCTCTTGTCTCATGTGGTGGCACGGGGTTAATGTGTGTACACCAGCCTCTGCTGCAGTTCCTCGGGCCGCTCTGACTGGCCGCCTTGATAAGCCTCGGCTAATGATTCCGTAGATTGGCGCTCGGGCTGTCGGACTCGTTTGCTGACCACTGGCTGTGTTCTCGGCCTCCTTCATTCTCACTTTCCGTGTCGCATTCGCTCGCTGACACCCACATCTCCCCATCCTCTTTCCCTTCACTTTGTTCCACTCCAACTTTTTCCCCTTTTAATATAATATATACGAGGGTCACAGGGGGCTGTCAGTGTGTTTGTCCGAGTGCAAGTGTGTCAACATGTGGAGATGGGCTTTGATTTGACTGCCCAGACCACGTGTGGATTTCCCTCCTCGCTGTCATTCCCTCTCACAGTGCAGCGATTGGCTTTTTGATTATTTCATCTCTCTGTGGCAGAGCACCACTTAATAAATAATGACTGGCTGATTGATTTCTCCCGCCCTGTTCCCTCCATCAACCGCCTCCCCTGCTTTCTCTCAATCTCCTCATCACACTTTCTCTGGAAATGTGCGCCCCCACCCTCTCCTCTTTCATATAAGCCACGAGTCTGATTCTGTGTCTCCCCCCCTCTTTGTCCTCCACAGCACGCCATGATGCTGCCAGTGCTCACGCATCATATCCGGTACCACCGGTGTCTCATGCACCTGGATAAGCTCATCGGTTACGTCTTCAAGGAACGCTGCCTCCTTCAGGTAAGGCGCAGTCATGGCAACCTCTTACTCCCAAAGCTCCGAGCCTCTCATACCCTAAACCAGGCTGCATTATTTAAAGCCCAGCATAGTGGAAAACTTCCAGGGTGGATAATGGCAGGCGCATCCCCTCGGTTCTTCTCCTGCAGTCTGCAACTGGTTTGATAGTCAGATTTTTAAAAAAAGGAAGCAGTTTGTGCTGTGGCTTCTTGTGCGCAGAGATCCAGGGAGGCAGCGTTTGCCTCATTACCGTTTCCCGTTGCACCTCTGCAGGGATAGTTCAGGTAGAAGCACGGCCTCAGAAGTCAGCTAAGGTAACCCACACTGCGGCCTGAGTCACATCTCTGCAGCGAGCAGCCCGGCTCTGCTGTGAGTCGCAGTGACAGTAGTCAGGACAACAACCGCCTCCACCGTAATGCCAGCTCTCCCCTGTCAGGTCTGCAGCCTGGAGCTGTGTGCTCTTGGAGTAAGCCCCACGGCTGCCTCCAGCTATATTGAAGAGCTGTCATAACCTGATACATTAGAAATCAATGTGTTGTAGCCTATACCGAGTTAAAAAGGGAAAGGATGCATTAAGATTGGCTCAAGGCTCGTTGTGTGTGTGCAGAGCTCTGGGTGTGTTCATGTGCATGTATTTCCACGTATCGATCAGTGATTAGCCTTTTGTTCGTCTGTGTAATGACGACCTGTCGCTTATGAGCAGTGAGACGGAAACGCCGGCCCGCAGCCAGCAGCCGACACGCTGTGGCCCTTTCACTGAGGAGACGCCCATTTGGGTTTGACATCTCTGTCTCTTGGGGACAAGTTAATGGATTTATCCCTCCCCTCCCCTTTTTCTCATTCGCTCCCTTCATCTTTTGAAAAAACAAAAACAAACAAACAATAGAAAAATGCAATCAGTTTGATGGTGACAGCTCTCTCTCTCTCTCTCTCTTTCTCACACACACACACACACACACATGTCTCTGCAGTGTGTTGCCTGCTGTATCCACTGAGGTGTTAATGCCATGACATTGCTCTTTGTGTGCATGTGTGTGTTTGTGTCAGCAGTGCACCACTACTGGGACTGAAATGGCCAAAGTCGGGAGCCATCATCCGACCCCCCCCCACCTCCCATCTACTGTGCACACACACACACACACACCCACCAGTGGCTAATATCCCACAGTACACACACTTCCTGCCCAGATAGGTTTGGACAGAACGGCTGCGGCAGTGAAATGGTGCCTGTTCAAACAGCCTTCCTCCAGTCAGAACTCATTTCAGATGGGCCATCACTTCCCATTTGCCTCCTCTCTGATGGGATGATCACACTTAATGAGTTGAATGTTTTCCAGTGGCAGTGTATTCATTGCAAACATGAGACATGGCACCACTCTTTTGATTGCATTACAATGGATTGTGCACAGGCTCCGCGTGCTTTGAATTCATTTCGGCACTTTGCGTATGCGAGCGTCATGGCCGAGTTAAAACTTTTTCAAGCTCAAGAAAGTAGTTGCGAAAACAGATTCATAGTGAGTTTATCGACTTCCAGAGCCTAATTTACCTTTTTAATAATGTGAAGTTGACTAATTCCTGATCCGTGTTTCACATCCTCTGGTATGTTTTGGTTTACATCTGCACCGTTTAAAGACATTATCCAGACTTCAGTAAACCTAACTGCAGAGACGGTGGTATATGATTGACAGAACACATGCCCTGGACGGTTCAGATTTCTTTTGAGGTCTTTTCCAGGACGATGATTGACAGCGGACAAGCGTAGAAATATTAATGAGCACTGGTCGAGCGTAGTCCTGCAGGAGTTTCCCCTGGAGACTGAGATGATTGCCTCTATGCTAACTGTGTGTTAGCAACAGTAAAGACTCTGACCGCATAATGTATACAAGTGTTAAGTGTTTTGACATTATCAAGTCAAACACACACTCAGTGCTGGCGATCCTGAGCTGTGAAGCTTCCTCTTCTGTAAGAGTAACAGACCCTGGGTGGTCGTCCTCGCTGTGGGTCGGTTTCATTTTGCATTCTCCGAACGGGAATCTGCTCTTGCCTCGAAGAGCGATAACCTGGCCTCCCATTGAAGGAGCGATCATTTGCTTCCCTTGTTTCCTATTTTTCTCGTTGGTGATGAAAGCAGCAGATCGTCTGGGAAACCGCCGAGTTTCCAGCTCGTCCTCTGTAATGATTTAAGGCTTTCTGTGAATCAAAACTGCACGGAGAACATATGTCGTAAATTCAGGATCGCGAGAGCGCACCTGTTAAAGCGTTGCTGCGCAACGATCCGACCGTGGCATGAGGCAACTGACAACAACACAGCCCCTGTACTCTGTACCACCCCCCCCCCACCCTGTACCAGCGGAGCAGCGGCCCTTTGAAGCTCCTCTTCTAAGAGCCTCCCCCTGTTAAACATTTAACATTTAAAACTTAGGGGGTGGGGTGGGTTTGGAGAGACATGTGTTCATGGTCGCCACATGCTCCCGCATCGCCACATCCCCCGCTCGCTCATAATCCTTCCCACCCCCCATTGTTTCATCCCCGTTCCTCACTTTTGCCCCACGCTGGCAGAACGAGAGGCATCACAGAGGATCTCAATAATTGAACTGTACAAGTCCTCGGCCCCGGCTCAGATGTGGCACGCTTTTGTTTGTCGTGAGTGCCGCTGTGGCTCTGTATGCAGAGGACTTGGGTGTTTTTATTTGTTTTTTTCCATTCATGGTGATGCGTGATGTCCACCTTGACTAAAATGTCACAGGCTTTGAGAACATATCCAGTGTTTCCTCCGTTATGGGACCAAAGTCTTAAATGCTGAATGTCAGATCTATACATAGACGTATCAAGTATATGGCACGTATAAATCACAGAAGCCGTGCAGTTGTGACACATCACGGACCAATCAGTGACCTGGAACCTGACGTCGCATCTCGAGCCTGACAGTCCCCAGAGCCGACTGTGATTTATAGTTCAGCCGCCAGTTTCTCCAGATGATCGCGCCGCGAATGGACGTATCGTATGATCAGGCTGTATAATTATATTTCCCACAATAACCATGTTCTGTGATTTACCGTGATGGATGGCTGTTTCGTTCCTGCAGTCTCCACAGGGCTGGTCCAACGCTGCCTTAACCGCAATGAGTAGTAACATGCGGGGGGGCGGCGCTCGCCAGCTGTGGTGAGGCTACTTGTGTCGCTCTGTTTGGCGTGGAAGTTAACACACACTATAAATCCAGACTGTGGCTGTGTCAGCGTGTCTGGGGAGATGATTAAGTGGTGGACCGAGATGGAAAAGAAAAATATTAACCCTGCAATAACTTTCTTTGGTCAACTGAGGGCAGTGGAAATAAAGGGAATGAGTCCTTGAAATCCAGTGACCCCCCAAACTGACTCTGGATAAGTTCTTATTACAATTTAAAGGTGCTTATTAAGACTCCCAGAAGTATGAACTTTGATTTGGAGTCATGCTGCTGCACCGACTCCTCACATGTCTAATCTGAGCTCTGCTCTCATTTGCTTGTATTGTATTTTTAGAAATATCAATTTTAACTGCTTTAAAGAAACCTAATGACATTAGAGATCCCTTAGAGGAAGCTGCCATCACTCCCACAGAGACAGAATCTTTAAACTATTACCTCAAGTGCGCAGCAAATCAAACACAATTACACTACAACCGAGTTCAGAATGACAGTGACAGTAGCAGTATTTTCTTTTTTTTTTTTTCCCCCACAATCCGTTCTTTTTGACGCCGTGTTGACAATAAGAGGTTGTTTCATCAGACTTGAACACAGAGAATCAAAATGAAATGTGTGGCCTCAGTCCATTCAGCCTGCAGTCTGTGGCCCTGGCTCCTGATTTACTCTGCCTCGCGCACCATCGCCTCGATATTCATAAACTCCATCAGGTGATGCCGCACACAGTAAAGACGTCCTTGTCTTCAGGGCAGCTCGCTCATCAGCTCCATGAGTGGCTTTCAGTCAAGCCTCTCACTCTCGCCGCTGAGCAATGATGTTCATTCCTGTTTAGCCAGAGGAAATTGAGCAGCGGCGGCCGCGTGACCGCTAAATCCAAATCCCTGCGATAGTTTGCGGAGCCACGTTGTTGACAGGAACAGTTGCAGTTGTCAATCCCCTCCGCAGACCGGGCTCTAAAAGCCAACGCTGTTGCCGGTTTGTTTTCCTTAACTGCGAAGGACCTGCAGTGTTCACAGAGCCGCTGATGTATTTTTTTTGATACGTCTCCTTTAGACTCCAGCCTGTGTAGTAGGTAGTCATTGACTTGTGTCTGACACAGCACAATGGGGGGGGGCAGAAATTGGAAACTGACGTGGTGGTGGTTGTTGTTGTTTTCATTTATATTTTTATCGAACTGTCAACGCGGCGCTGAGAGTTGCTAGATTTCTGCTTGTGTCGTGTCAAATTACCAGCTCTTTTCCTCACTCAAAAAAAAAAAAAAAAAAAAGGCTGCTCCTCTTAACCACAGGACAAAAATACAACTGCTGTTGAATTTGTCGTGTCTGTGTTCAAGGCTACAAAGCTGAGCAACCATAAATATTGAAACCTCTCTGTTAACGTTTTACATATATATCTCATTGGAGCTTGAAATTGATTTGAAGTTGGCTGAAAGGAGACAAGCATTCTGAGAAGAAAGCCCAAGGGGGAGTGTAGATGGATTTCTTTTTATTTTTTAGGGCTGAGATTAACATTCTCATAATGTAAGATTGATAAAGGCTTGACATATCCTACTGAGCCCTATCTTCCTGCTTTTTCTCCTCTCCTCAGCGAGTTTGAGTTCAGCCGCAGCAGTCTTTCCAGGCACAGCAGTTTTTGTCTTTTTTTTTTTTTTTTTTTTTTCCAAACAAAGCTGAGCGTTGCCTAATGCGCCCCGTTTCCCTCAGGGGTATTTTACCTTAAATTCCTGATTTGGGAAGGTTTGAAAGTTTGAATCGTACATTTCCATGCAAACAACTTTCCCTGTGACACAGAGGCAGTTTGGACCGTCCTGTAGTCCTTTCGTTTTTTGAGACAATGCTCATCCCAAATCTGGAAACCTTCAGACTTTTCAAAATACAAGGTGTGAAAGGTTCCTCAGACCCCCCGTAAGATCAAATGTAAACGGGCTTAAAGACTTACACCCACAGAGGCTCGAGACCTCCACTCAGAAACCACAGGGTCTGTCTCTTTTGTGATTTCCTGTTCTCAACATGACCGCATCTGAATCACCGTGAAGCTGAGGTAATTTAGACTGAGGAATAAATTGCTTTTTTTGCTCCAGATAAGTTGACACAATCTCCCTGCTTGTTGTTTGTTTGGTAATTTTTAAGTAGCAGTTGCCAAGCAGATGTGCAGGAGTGGGATAAAAGGCTGAAATTGCCAGGAAGACAAGATGCCAAAGTAAAGTAGTTGTTTTTGTTTCGAGCGGTTTCAGATTCAGTCTCTGGCTCGGGTCTCACCTCCACGCTGACGGCCTGTCACGGCACGAAGTTGGTGTGAATGTTGGATTATCGCATTCAGAAAGTCACAGACGCGGTCGGACACAAGCCGCCTTGATCCCGATGTCAGAGAGGTGCGAGGGGGATTCAGCTGCCGGAGCTAATGGACCGTCCAACGAGCAGTTGACAGGCCACTTCAGATTGTTTTGTGTTTTTTACAGCCCAGCTGAAATTTGTATCCATTGTTTCGCAAGAATCCAACTCGCTTTTTCCATGGTACTTCTCCGTTACTGTGTCGCTCAGCACAGTTCACTGGCTTCTGCAATTTCACTGGTTCCTTCAATCTCTCCAAACAAAGAGGAAGACAATGGCCCAGAAAACTCACAGGGCAACAGAGCGTGCGAGGAGCCGCAGTGCGTCTCGTGGATGCCTTCTGGGGCGCACTTATAAACCCCGTGAATGTTGAACTGCCACAGAGCCGAACTGCTGCCTGCTTCCTCCAGTGTTTAACGGATTGGGGGGCGATTGTTTGGCGTGGCACTTCACAGTGAGCTTATTTTCGGAGGAAGGAAGTGCGGTGTGTGTTCAGAATCTCTTCCTCAGGTGAGGTTTGAATGAGTCCCGCCTGCTTGCTGACCTGCTTCCTCTCTCTCCTTCAGCTGGCCATGACTCACCCCAGTCACCACCTCAACTTCGGCATGAACCCCGACCACGCCCGCAACTCGCTGTCCAACTGTGGCATCCGCCAGCCCAAGTACGGCGACCGGAAGGTCCATCACATGTACATGAGGAAGAAGGGTGCGTGCGCCTGCGTGTCATTCTGGTCACTCTGTGAAATGGCCGCTCTGTCTCTAATGGCCCCTGACCCTCAAACCCTGCTGGTTTCCTTTCTGGGTTTTTGCAGGAATCAACACCTTGATTAACATCATGTCTCGTCTGGGGCAGGACGACCCCTCCCCGTCCAGGTAGGCCGCCCGCTGGCACATATCTGTTCATGCTATCACTGACCACAGGAGCAATCAAAGGGACAATTCTTGTGATTAATATACCCGGCAGGCCTGCTGACAAGAAAATTAACTTTAACTGTGAAAAGAAGGGAAATCTGGGGGGAAATGAAATGAGCTAATTTTAAGGGCAGCGACTGCTTATTATTGAATGTGAGCTGCTGTTATTCTCAGAGCACTGATGAGGTGAGCAGCAGTGTGTGGCCGTGTGTGTGTGTGTGCGTGTGTGTGTGTGTGTGTTTGTCTAAAGTCCGTCTCTCTCGCAACTTCTTCAACTGCCTTCACATCTCCAACTTTCCCTCCCGCCCCCAGGATCAATCACAACGAGAGACTGGAGTTCCTGGGCGATGCTGTTGTCGAGTTTCTCACCAGGTGAGAAAGTGCTGCCGCGTCTTTGATAGAAGCAGCCGCTAATTGAAGCTGACTGCAACACTATCAGCCTTCCTTATCCCCCTCCGCTGCTTCTCACCCCTCTCACTCCAGCACCCCCCCACCCCCACCTCATCGTCTACATCTATCTATGTCTGTCACAACCACGCTCCTCTCCATATTTTGGACTCATTCATAGACAGTGATTTACTGCTAATTGGAAAGGGGGATGTAATTTTTTTTCCCCCCTCCCTTATCACACCCTCTAACGGGCTGAAATTCTCCATGACACCTTGCAATTAGCTGTCCAGAGCTGCTGTCTGGAATGCTGACTGTGTTATTGACTCCCAGGTGAGTGCGAGCGTTGCTGCCCGGCACTTATCTAAGCGCAGCGCTAATTATATGTAGCTATTATTAATCGGCGCGGACTACCTGGTGCTGTGTGAGCGAGCTGCCCACTAACCAACTGTACCTCCTAGTTTTCGTCTGGGCGGATGTTATTTGCAGGATATATAAGGACGCGGCTTCCTGTGTTCCCACGCAGCGTAGCACCCTTGTGCACACACACACACACACACACACTCGCACGCAGGTCGGGAAGAGCGGGAGCAGATTTTTATCTGACTTTCATTTGCCCAACACCATAACTCCTGCGACCGAAATGCAATTTGTAACCATCGATGCTAACACTTCCACAACAGTGAACATTCAGCAGCAGGATTAAACCTTAATGGGAGCTGACACAGTAGCACACAGGACACTGCTCCTGCTCCTTATGCAGCCACGGCCGTCTCACTAAGAAGGTGGTTAGCCTCCGTTTCCCCCGGATATCTCTGGGCATGTTTTGCCACGTTCCCTCCTTCTTCCCCCTCTTCCTCCTTTGATTGTTAGCGTTTGGACGAGACATGCTTGGCCTACGCTCTGGCCCTCTGAATTATTTATCAGCCTCTTGTCCAGTTAAATGGGTACAGCAGATCCAGCCAACTGCCTCGCGCAACGCCAGTGCACGCTGCCCTTGGAGGCTATCTGTGCTTCTGCTGTCTGCTCCGAAAACACCGGGAGCGGGTGTCGAACAGACGGGGGGGGTCAGCGTGCAATGTTTGTCGCGCGTTGTCTGAGAAGGGCTAAATAATGAATCGGGGTGAGTTTAAAAATGAGTAACGATTATTAAAGGGCTGAAAATGAAAACCAGAAATCATTATTGTTGCTGCTGTAAGAAGACATCACATCTGTTTCGGGGCCTGCGAGAGAAAGTTTAAGAACGGCTGCTGCGGCTGAAGATGTGCAGAGAAGCACATGAAATATTGATAACAGATGAGGCTCTGAGCAGCTGCCGGCCACAGCCTCTGTGTTCACTTAATGACCCTCAGATGTAGAGTGTGGTCAGTGAGGTCAGCGGTTCACTGCGTCTCAAAGCAAACAGATTCTGCTCTGCTCAGAGTTTTATCAGTGTTATATATATATATATATATATATATATATATATATATATATATATATAGATAGATAGATAGATAGATAGATAGGAAAAGAAAAACATCACTTTCTTCACACTGTCCTTGAATGCAGCTCCTCTTTTCAGCCTCTGTCTCTTTTTGTGAACGTAAAAGTTCTGCAAAGTTAAAATGACATGTTTTGGTAAAACTCCCTGTCAGTCATCCAGGTCGTACCTGTGGGCGACACTGTGACTGACACAAAATAAAATCGGGGTGTAATTATTTTTCATTACACTTAAGTGTTTTTGGTTTTTTTGTTTTTATTCCAAGTGCTTTGTTTCCCCCGTAAGATCACAATACCCTGACAAATAGAGCTGCGGTGGGTTTGGAAAACAGAACGCCACCTGCTTTCCTCTCTTTGCATTGATTAGAAATGACTGAATTAAATGGCCTGTTTTAATTCAAATGAAATCAAATGACACGCGGCGGTTAGGGAGATGCTGGAACGTAATGAGAATGGAACCTGCTTTCGCGAAACCCAGCTGTGGAACCAGTGAAGCGTCTGCGGCCGTTTCTGGGTTCCAGCACAGACCCGGAGCGAGGCTGGAAATCTCTGGAAAATGGATTAAGTGGTTTTGAGAAATTGGGTAAAAGCAGGGTAACTGGGAATGACAGAAGCGTCTCTTTACGTTTGGTCAGTGTGTTGACGGCCACATTACTGCTGCTCCTCAGAGAAGAAATGAAGCGGTCCGTTTGGAAAAACAGCATGAAGTCTGAGATCCGGCGAGTCTAACCTGGCTCGTCTCTCTCTTCCCACAGTGTCCACCTCTACTACCTTTTCCCCAGTTTGGAGGAGGGCGGCCTGGCTACGTACAGAACAGCCATCGTACAGAACCAGCACCTAGCCATGCTAGCCAAGGTAAGCTCATAACAAGCCCTCGCTCCGCAGGTCAAGACGATGATCGGTCCGAGAACTGAAAGGAGAACGTGTTTGCGACGCTGTTATTGTTTTGAGTCTCGCTGTTATGACTTAGCTTCTATCTAAGGGGGCACTTGGGAAAAGTGTAATTTTGGCTTGCTTCCATTCCAAGCCCTTTTTCCCCCTTCAGGTTTGTAATTGGAGATAAAAGGTTGTTGTTCTGGAGGACTAGACTAGTGCAGCTGGGGTCCCAGTGGGCCCCTAGAGGTCTTCCTGAAACACTCTCCAGTTCCTGTTATCTCCAGACCCCCTTGCCTACCCCCCCCCACCCCACCCCCACCCCTTTGCTGGCAGCGTGGTCGAGCCAAGCCGCACTCACTGGCACGTTTGTAAAGAACACAACAATAATCGTCCCGTGATGTGAAGAAAGCAATTAAAAACTTCAATCTTTCATGTTGCTCCCCGCTGAATACAAAGATGCAGCCGCCCGAATCTGCATTAGTGCTGTGTCGCAGTTTGGCTTGTTTCAATTTGCCGCTCGCGGTAAAGTGAGTGTGATACAGTGTCGGACGTTGCCAAGTTGTTTACCAGGCTCCTCCAAAGCCGTCTGCTCAAGAACACTCGCAATTATCTTTCAAAAAATATCTTCGGCGTGCAACAGCACCATCCACCACTTCACTCGGAAGGCTTTAAAGTGGGAGCGGTTCCCTCTGAGTTGGAGTATTTATGAATCGTGATTTAATTTGTGTGTGCGCAATCACGGGAGGTGGGATACCACCAACAGTTAGCTGCCATAATTAAATAGCACCCTGACTGTTTTTTGGTGGGCAATCATTTGTGGTGCGCTGCCAGTGAAGTCAAGTTGGGCTACTTCTGACTTGGCTCAGAGAAACAGTTGGAGAAAGTTTGACTGACCCGCACATTAGAGACTCGCAGACTTATTTACATGGAGTGCAGACGTAAACACGATTTTTGTTGCACTCCGACTCTGTCGTTATGGGAAGTCCCGCTTTTTATCCTCAAGTAGTGTGGTCAAACACAGAAGGTCCAAGTCTGACTCTCTGGTTGCGTTTTGGTTTTGTCCGTCACCATCGACCTCGTGGTCGCAGGTATGGCCCGTAACTGGGGTTAGTGGGTAATCCACAGACATCGACACCTAATGTCCAGAGCTGCATTTCCTCTGTCAGGGTCTGAATCCAGTTGTGGTAGACAAAGGAACTCCTACAAACAAAGTGGAGCAACGAGGACAAGAGAGAACTCATTCAGACTGTTGGCCCCCGGAGGAGTTGTTAGCCATTATCTATTTATTATTGTCCCAGGTAGATACACAAAGATAAATAGGAGTGTGGATGTTGTGATATTACCAAAGATGATGGAGTTGGAAGGTTGTCTGTGTTTTTTTTTTTTTTTTTTTTTGTTTGCAATTTAAATGATTTCGGACGGTGTGTTTCACCAGTGGAAGAACTGACTTACTTTTCAGTCGGAATGAAGGTCAGCCACTCTACCATGTCGCAATTTGTCCAGGGATTATCCCTCGTCCGTGTGCGCGTGTGCGATTTTGTGAATGCATGTATGCACATGTGTGAGCATTTTCCTTGTGTGCTGGCTTAGCGCATCACGCCACAGCTGGACAACACATGGGCACATCTGTCAGTGCCATGAAATAGAACCTTTTGCTGCAAGGTCAGGCAATCTGTCTTATTTCCCTCGAGTTTTTTCTGCCCCCCCCTCTCTCTGTTCTTTTCCACGGAGAGACTACGAAAATGTGCAATACCAAAAAATGCTATTACTTTTTAAAGAGGCTATTACTGAGGCTGGTGGCGGCGGCACGCTGATATGAATGTGTTTGTCTTTCACAGAAGCTGGAGTTGGATCGCTTCATGCTCTACGCTCACGGACCGGATCTGTGCCGGGAGTCGGACCTGCGACACGCCATGGCCAACTGCTTCGAGGCTCTTATCGGTGAGAGTCCCACGAGACAGAGATAGAGGCCGGGGCGACGGCTGTGCAGGAGACCGCAGAAATAAGAGAAATACATATCTGAGTGAACTCTATATTCAAATCCGTCCGTAAAAGGACTGATTTGCATTCTCTGAAAACAAACACCGTCTGTGCTCTTATTAACACAACACAAAAGTTAGTCTGGGTAAAACACTGAACTAGTTTTAGGGAAGTGCTGCTTTGCCGCACTTTGATTTATCCGGAATGCTCTCATGCATAAATGTGTTAAACGCACCTGCTAACTTTATCTCTGCTCGGATTAGAAGGGGATCGTTTGATTCAGGTTTAGCTGCAGTGGATTTCCCATCAGGCCGAGGAAACATTACGCATCGATCTCAGGAGATGTGGTTTGACCTCTGGCTGGACAGGCCGTTCCCCAGAGTGCTGCTCTCCTTCGCCCACACCAAACACAAGCTCGCTATTCATCTTGATAGTGGCTCCGTGATGGAGTTTGTGCAGTGATTAGGACCCTGTGCTGGAATCCACGCACTCAGAGACCAGTCTCGCACACACATGCACGCACGCTCTCTCGCTCTCTCTCGGTGCCGACGATTCCCTCTCTCCATCCAACCCCATGGGCAGTGCTAAGCTAAGCCTCACTCCTGGAGAGCTGCGGAGTCGGCAGCTTTCCTCGTCTTATCACCATCTTGATTGAACCAGTTCAGCCATCTCCGCGCTCCCCTGATGATAGATACAGAAAGTGGGTGGCTTTAAAGAGATCTTCCTCGCCTCCGTCTCCCCGCGCCGAAAACAGCAGCGTTGGAAGAGCAGCGGGGGAAAAGTGCTGACTGGATCCATGGCCCCCTGACGGCCCCGCGGCTCCGGCACTTGTTACGGGTTCATTATCGACGGAGACAAAGTCATAATCTAGTCTGTCCCGTGGCTGTCCCCGCCTCATTGGTGCACACGTTCAACAGGGGTAGCGGGGGCCACCGCGCTGGGTGCCGCGCTCCGTTTCTTCCTCTTCCTCGCGGTCTTGTCTTCTGTCTGGGAAATTTTTTCGACTTAATCATGAGTGTGATGAATAAACAGGGTTGTGGTTTATGAAGGAGCCGGTGAGAAAACCGCTGTCAGATAGCACCCCGTGGTGATGAGTTTTAGATTACTAATTCAAAAATATCAGCCGCAGCCGCCACTCCGCCCGGCTCACCAGACACATGCATGCTGAGGGGCACACACACACACACACACACACACACAGAGTCGAGACATTCAAAGGAGGATGCCGTCTGATGCTGCGCCTCTTCTTTCACTGAGAGTTTTGTCATCTTCATTTCAGTTTTCTGCTCAAACGCCTCCTTTAAGACCTCGCTGTCGAACAGTCTGTCTCCACCCTCCTCTCTCCCCGACGTACCCTTTATGTTCCTTTGCATTCCTCCGTCTCTGCCTGCCCTGAGTTTGGGTGTTATTAGGTGAACGTTGTGCCCTGCAGATGATGAGTCATCCTGTCACTCTGTCATCTCCTCCTCCTCGCCTCCAGTCCTCCTGATTCTCCCACTGAACTGAGCATTTTCCACTTACACGACAAACGCCGATCGCTCGCACGTGCCTTCAGAATGGTACGGGGGGGGGGGGGGGGGGGGGGGGGGGGGGGGGGCACGCCGACGCTGTCACTTCATCCTCGCACGTGCCTCTCTGTCTGACATCGCACGTCAAACCACCACCTTCCCTAAAGCTGCAGGCTCCCCATCACGCTCAGACGCAGACGTGTCGCTGGCTTGTTGTGTAAAGGTTCCGTCTTCCTTTTTACCTTTTTAACAAGCCTTTTTTTTTTTTTTTCCTCCAGCGCACACATGCGTCGAATTCAAATCTTCCTCTTTTCTCAGACTCCTGTTTTGAAAGCTGCGATGGAATATGACCCGCTCATAATATTTCCAAGGCCCTGCCAGATAGCTTTAACAGCTTCCTATGCATGTTTTCTGACCTTTGTTTTATTTGTTTCTCAGCCACAGTGACCGTTGAACCTGGGCTGTGTTGGAAATGGCAGATAATCTCCTGCTTTGCATGGGCAAAGCTTTCCGTGCACGGAGCCGAGAATGTGTCTATCTGCTAACCCTGAGGCAGGGCCATTCTGCTGCTCGAGACAGAGAGGAAGAAAGGGAGAGAGCCGGAGAGGGAGAGAATGGAGAGACTGAAATAGAGGAATGGAAAGCAAAGGCATCTGCAATGCAAATGGGTGCCCTGCAACCCTGAATAATTCAAAGTGTTGAATGGAAATCTTGCTTTTCTGATCCCCCGTCATTAACTTCTGCCGGAGTGGGCCATTCTCATTTAGGCTCTTTTGGCCTGTGCGCCTCCTATTCTGTGCGGCTGCCTCCCCCCCGTCTCCCTCTCTCCCTCTGTACTTTTGCTCTTGCACACTTTACCTCACTCGTCTTTAGAAACCACTTCTCCTTCTGCTTATTCATAGAAACTCGGCGCCTGTTGCCCTCCCGTTTCCCTCTCAGGTCCTCTCCGCTGATAAGCCTCGTCGCTTCCTCCTACCGAACTGTTTGAAAAGAATTGTGAGAGAATAAGAAAAGAGGGCCCCACTCTGTTTTTATGGCCCTAATTTCTCTGTACAGTTGATCGGTGGATTATACGCTGCCAGCAGCCATGGGGGATACAGATGGTGAACCTTTGTGAGGGCCCTCTCTAAGCTCTCCCTATTAAAAGAACGGAGAGAAAGGATTATCTCTCACTTGCTGAATATCAGATTCATACACAATAGCGCTGCCGTATTCACTGAACAAGTGCTGCTCCCTTTGTTAATTGCCGCGATGTTTGCTGCAGTGGTGGAGCTGGTTTCTTTGCGCTCCCTCCTTTTTCTTTTTTTTTTTTGTCTCTCCTCCTCAGCCTCTGCTCCCAGCCTCGTATTTGGAGAGTAAGATGTTTGATGTGACAATGCACTCAGCCCGCCTTTGTTGCTGCTGTGGTGAAAAATCTATTTTCATGTTTGGGTTTGGTCTACTATATTTATTTATTTGTTTGCCTTTAATATGTTGCTTTCAGTGTCCGTCTGCCGCTGCAGCCCCCATTGAGCCGAGAGGGAGCGGCTTAATATATTATTTGATGGATTAGAGCCTGAGCGTTTTTGAATAATTCATTCTAGGTTATTAATGTGACTGTCAGCCGCTGGTGTTTCATATGTCCCTGACTCTGGCTTTTTATTGGTCACTGAAAGCCCACAGACATTGGAATTCCATTCCTAAACATAACAGTGTACAGCCGGCGTGGCCGTCCGAATCCGACTCTGACGGATGTGGAGAATCATCAGTCGCTGGCTTTCTCTGATGCTGATGTTCTCCTCACAGCCCTGGACCGAACTTGGGTTAAACTTTGTTGTGTTTGAGTTGATCAGTTCAGAGGTTGAGCACACGTGGGTCCACGATCCATTGTTATGTTCAGTTTTAAAAAAAAAGATAATACAAAAAGGACAGTTGTCAGATTAAATGCGTAGCTGTAAATGGCTGGAATGAATATCTTAGTTATTCTATTTGAAAGGAGAGGAAATCATGTGTAGTTCGATGTGTCCCCAATGAACCATCACACCCACCGTGACTCTTCATCAACATACCCAGGCAGGTTTATCTCAGTGGTGGGCGTCAGTGGATGGAGACGAGCTCTGAGACTGCTGAGTGATTTAGCCCCGGACATGATGTTACTGCGGGATGAGCTGCAGAGAGATGATAGCTCAGAACTTTGTGCGGAGCTGCCTGGGCGTATTCAGGGCGTCAGCTGCAACTTTGCAAGTTGATGGGCTGGACTGTGAAGATCTCTGTTTAATGATTGCAGCACGTTGTGCGATTGATTGGATCGCTTTGGGGCACGCTTTTTGCACGGACAGCCTCCTTGTCAGGAGTGTTCTCGCCAGAACTAACTGCATACCTTAGTTTCTTCATCCACGGGCCCTTTGATTGACACCAAAGGTGTTGCTTTGAGATTTTTAATACCGTTTTAAATCCCTCGAGGCTCTCCTGGTTCCTCCCTTCCTCCCCTGCGTGCTTCCCACCTTCTCCTTCCTCTTGGGGAAGAAAAAAAAAATAGAAAAAACTTCTGAAAATCTAATAAGAAGCAAGAAGTTGGGCTTTCAACAACTTTGCGGTCTCCATTTGTGGAACTTTCTTTCTTTCTTTTTTTTTTTTTTTTTTTTGCTGTGTCATCAAAACACTAAGACAAATGCCCCCCAGCCCCACCCTCTCCCAGTTAGCCTCAGTGTGCACCCACGAATATGAGTGAGGATGGGGGGGGGGGGTTGGTCCTGCGAGGGAGCTCTTATCCTCCCACAGCTGGTCTCCAGAGGAAACATCTGTTTCAGAGTAGCGTTTGGAACTGAGGTCCACATTATGGTAGAACCACAAATCTCCGCGCTGATGCTTAGTGGAAAACATCCTGTGATGAGCCGCTCCCCTCCGGAGCCTCCGCGGTCGGCCTCAGCGAGACGCTCGCCCCATCGCGCCAAGATTACAGAGGCCTCGCTTACTGATACGCATCTGTGGCGGCGTGCTGCCTTTGTGGACCTCGAGAAGAGTTTAGATTTAGGGGTATTGATTTATGGGCTTTTTGTGTTTTGGATTTTGAGCGTCGCAGGAAATTACTTTAAAAAAAAAAAAAAAACCTCAGTGGCTGGAACCTTCCAAAATAGACAAGCTGCTTCCATCCCTTTACCTCTTCTTGATTTTTACATTAGTGATTAGTCTCCAAATGAATGCGCGCCAAAGTCGCTTCCGGGCGAGACAAAGTTGTCAGGCTTAATCAAATTTTACGAACATTTGGGCAACGACTGGTTGTAATTTCCCTCTCTGTTCAGAAGGAAAGGGCACGCGAAGAAGAAAGAGGGCTGTGTGTGTGTGTGTGTGTGTGTGTTTGTGCTACACTGGTTTGTTTGTATTTCTTTATGGGTTTTGGCGACACACCGACTGCAGCTTCCCTGTGTGTGTGTGTGTGTGTGTGTGCAAATGGCCTGTTAGCCATCTGAACACAGTTCCCCGCCCCAGATGATGAATCCCTCATATGTTTTTGATGCCATCCATGAAAGCAGTTTGGGCGTTTAGACTTGCCGCCACAACCGCGCCCCATTTCCACTGGCTCATTTATGCACATAATAAAAACTGCTGCACGATTGTATACCCAATTTGCCAGGTGGTTATTGCTTTCTAAATTGAATGAGCCACCCTAAGTGTGATGGTTCGAACTTGTATGCAGCTTAAAGGCACCATGATAGTTCCGCTCATTTTCAGTGGAAACAGTTGAGGAGCGAAACAACAAAAACACACAAAGGAGACTTCGACTGGCGCAAACGAGCTGCCGATTGGTGCAGAATGAGCTGGAGATGTTGCATATCAGTCACATAGATGGAGAAATTTGGGAAACGTGTTTCGGTCTTCGCTCGCCGTGGCAGCGGCAGCAGCAGCAGCAGCTCTCTGCAATCTGGGACCAATCTTCTATTGAATTTTCTTTTCTTTGTCCCTTGTCTTTTGTGGGTCTGTGTGGGTTTTGCGCTCGGTGCATAAAAGGTGTTTTTTCTGTCACGGTTCAAGTTGAATCCAGCGCATTCTCTGTTGTGTGTCTGCACAGATAAGTTAAACCTGAATGTAGGCGAGTCACAAAGAGGACACTGCACTTTTGTGCAAGCTGTGCATGAATGGGTTTGAGCACAAAGTACACACATCTGCAAGTGAACCTCTGTGTGATTGTAGTATGGTATGCATGTGACACACACTCAGGTTTGATGTTTATGTGACCTTGGACACTCGGTGTGATGCCTCTGTCCCCTCCTCCTCCTCCTCCTCGTCCTCCCGCGCGCTGACAAGGAGGAGGTGGATCTGCACGGGAACCCGGAGGACATTTCACCATCAAAAAGCAATAAAAATGCACTCCTACTTTTAATAAAGCAATTATAACTCATGACAGAGTTCAATTAATTTTAAGGTTTCCATTAGGAGCAGAGTCTGGAATTTCTTCAGAATTGCTTGAAATGTTTCACATCAGCCATGTACTGTTTTTTACTGGAATTTGAAATCACTCTTGGAGGGGCTGGGTCCTAATTTGCGGATTGTTCTGTCCCCCAGGTGCTGTGTATCTGGAAGGAGGCTTGGACGAAGCTCGGCAGCTCTTTGGTCGACTGCTTTTCAACAGTGACGTGAGTCATAAAAACTCTGATTTAACATCTTCCTTTGCTGCGGAGAAGGAATAATCACAACAAAGTGACAAATATGGACCAAACTAAAAAGCCATAGTACACGTAATAAATGTAGGTTTTAAAGAGTTATTTGAAGATATAAACTTGGTCTAAACATCACGACATTCAGATGAGACTGAGTCCTGATTGGGACCTGGACACCGCGGCTCTTTCACATCACGAGTGCTCTGCCCAACACTCGCATGTAAATATTGCACGTCAGTCACAGAGCAGAGCCGCAGACTCACGACATGAAACATTCCTGTTTTGATCTGTGGATTTTATTGCCTGTGTTTCTATTACCTGTGCAAGCTCAGAGTGGGTTTGCGGTGAAGGGCCACATATTGCAGGATATTGAGGCCTCTCTATCCTTCGAAACTGAGATCTCACATAATCTGACTATCCTGCAATACTGCAATACCCCGCTGTGTGATGGGTGAACACTGAGTGATGACATTGTACGGAGGAGGGGGGAAGATTTGGATAAAGCCCTAGCAGCAAAAACTGGCAGATTGAAGCTTGTGTATCTTTTTAAATGAAGTGGGCATGCCTGTGTGTGTGTGTGTAGGTGCTTGAATAATCGATGAATGGATCAGCATTTAC
Organism: Pseudorhombus dupliciocellatus; assembly: GCA_016785235.1. Classification (NCBI taxonomy): domain Eukaryota; kingdom Metazoa; phylum Chordata; class Actinopteri; order Pleuronectiformes; family Paralichthyidae; genus Pseudorhombus; species Pseudorhombus dupliciocellatus. The sequence goes on from JAFBJW010000099.1 coordinate 346,200, forward strand.
CTCGGTGAGGAATGTTATGAATCGATTAAACGGCTGCAGCAGGTCCGGCGTACAGCAGCAGGCTCCTTTATAATTAGCTATCGAGGCCGTTGATCGAGGCTGTCTAATATTCGGGCGGCGACTCCCACACAGCGACACATCATGTTTGATCACAACCGGTCGTCTTTGATAGACCACATCAGACGCCTCAGGACTGAATCTTTAAAACTTCACATCTCTAAACAACTGAGGGAAATTATAATTAATTAGGAATCACCCACCTGAAAGAAATTGCTTGAAGAATTTTAAACTAAATCAGGAGTCACACAGTTATTTTCTTTTGTAATTTTCAAGGTTCCAGATCAATTCTTTCAAACTGTTTAGTTTGTTTATTTATATTTAACTGACAAGCTTTGGTTTGTGAGCATGTATGAGTCCCCTTGTTCTGTGTGGCCAGCGATGTATTTCAGTGCGAGGAGTATTCGTTTCTGTGTGTGGGAAAACGTCCTTGGTTCTGTTTTATTGTCGTCCTCTGTCCATGATAGCGTTGCCATCATGTGGAGGCCTTCATACGTATATTAAACATTTCAATGATTCTGATTGGCAACACATGGACAGCCAGAAACACACATACACTAATTTATCTTCTGATGCAAAAGAATTCAGCAGCATCGATATCCCATGGCTACAGAAGCAACCTGCTGTTGCACGTCTCGCTGATGTGCGCACATGAACTGCAGGTGTGCGTTTCATCACTCAGAGACAACAGATGAGAGGGAAATTAGTTTTGCTTACAATATAATTTCCAGATGGAGCATCCTTGTACAAAAAAAAAAAAAAAAAAAATCCCAGGGACAGGCTGTATTAGCTGTTTATTCTACGGGAACATCACGCAGACAAATGTGATGGTTCAGAATAATGCAAACTGTGAAACTACATCTGAACAAGGACACTGAAGCTCACGGACGCAGACAGGAGATAAACCGTTCAACACTTAAGTAATCAATCCATTCCAAATGGCGGCCTGTAAAATGGATGCCCAAATGGGGCATGTGTGATCCGTGATGTACTTTGTTCGACTTAAAGTGCCTCCTCTTTTAGAGAATGCAAAAGCAAAGAGAGAGAGAGAATCAAAGTTCCCAATAGAACAACATCAATAAGATACTGAAAGCAAGAGTGGAGCAGATAAAGAACCTGACCTATTGATCTCTTCTTTGTGACTTTTAAAGTTAATAAAGCCTCAACCCCAGCACCATGGGAAGAACGTTTAAACGCAGTTTATTACGGCAACAAGTCTTTGCGTACACATGTGTTTTAATTGAAACTCTTGAAGGCCACTGTTAAATATGAAATGTGTGAAAGGAAATGAGCACCATCAGGCTCTAAATGATAAATGTTGCTCAGTATCAGTATCCTGATTTGGACGTTGCTCCACAACAAAAGCATTCATATGGAGTGGAGGTCCAAACTCTTCGGAGGCCTTGGTAAGGAAAAAAAAAAAAAAAAAAAATCACTTCTGAGCTCTGCTGCGTCTTACCGAGCTAAAGAAGGTCGATCTCCTCCATCCTGACAGCCAATCATGTCAAGTGTGCGCTGGTGAGGATATCTGTAAAGTCCAAGGCGCTCCAAAGAATCCTTTACCATGAGTCAGGCTGTTAAACACAGCCGTGGATGCTGCGGGGAGCTCAGATGCACAGGGGCGTTATCAAACCCTAGTTGAGTTTCTTTCTTTGCTTTGCAAGTTTTCAGCGATGCGGCGAGTGAGGATTGAAATAGTTTCTCCTCTCGCCCGCTCGCCCCCATGCTGAATCCTCCTGATGGCTGTTCTGTCACACAAACTGAGAGGAGACAGATGGACACAGACCAGAAAGCCAAACACTGGCCAGGTGGTATGATGGGTAGAGGGGGGGGGTTGGGGAGCTGCGGGCGGAGCAGAGACGGTCAGACAGAGTGTGAGATACATTTCTATGGTCTGCAGGTCGGCTGCGTGCCTCTGCATCTCTGCCTTAACGTGTCAGGATGGGTCTTCACACAGTACATTACCAGACTAATGAGATGCTGTGCTATACTGAAGGACAATGCTTTTCCCTCCATGGCACCGGGTATGGCTTTGCCTCTGCTATTTGTGAGGCTGATATTCCATTCACACACATGGCTGATCACTCCCTCCTCCTCTGTCTGGGACAACAGGATGCGTCCTGCTATCGCTTCTGTGACCTCTTGTTTTCGTTCGTCTTTTCTTTCTCCACCACTCCGGGATGTCATTACCCTCGCAGATGTTTCTCTCTAGGCCTCTTATGACAAAGTCAAAGTAAAGGCTTCACAACTCCGGAGGTAAGATTCAGAAATGGCTACCTAAGGCGAAGCCTGCGTGAAATTTCCACCTCAAGACCCAGCCAGACACCTTCTTTAAACCCCCCCCCCCCCCCCCCCCCCCCCCCCCCCCCCCCCCCCTTCTCTGTTATTCCTTAATTGGTATGGCATTCATGACTGGAGTGCAGCAGTTTATTTTTTTTTTTTTTATCTCCTTGTTTTTCTCTCAACACATCACCTTTGCTGGCTCCAGTTCCAAAACAATACAGCGCTCTCTGATGATGGAATCTAGCTTCATTGCGCACAGAAGCCTGGAGGAGCCGATAGATTCTAATTTGCTAATGACATTACTGTGGAGGGTATTAAAGCGTCTCCTTCAGGGGGAGCTGCTCAATTGCTCCCAACCTGGACTCAACAGCAGTTCAATATTGCCGGGAAAAGATGTTGATGCCACAGTGATGTCCTGAGGGAAGGGGCTCTTACGAGGAGCAATCACGATAATGATGATCTCACCAGTTGCCCATGGGCTAATCTGCTGGCTTTTATTAACACCACCTCACAAGCACATGCACTCCAAGACCAAATCTAACAAAGGTTGCCTTGACAACTGAGATGGGTCACCATGGCGCTGTGGTGGTGGTGGTGGTGGTGGCGGCGGCGTGGCCTCGCAGCCGTGTCCTTGCAGCAGCACCAGACGGGGTTTTTAGGGCGGCTTGGATCCCTCACGCTGGGAATCTCTCAAACCAACAGTGAAATTGTCTGTAAATCACACATATGATAACCAGGCCTTTTTATGTTGCTCTCTGGCTGCGCCAGTAGAGTGTGCTAGGCTTGCATGCTCACACAGGTTAAAGGCTGTATCCCTGCACATGTTCCCGCTGTGTTTGCTGGACTGAAGTGTCACGTTCCTCTTTAAAGAACGTCCGCGTGTCGACTGTGCGTCCGATAATCAGTTAGTGCTTCTATTTTCTGTGGCGTGAACTTGTGACTGCTCCTTGCGGCTTCGCTCAGCCACATTTCGTCCCTGCGACAACCCCCTATGTCCCTGTCTCTGTCGAGATCTTTGTAAATATTAGCCGTGGTTGTCAGAGGACATGGTGCACTGATTGTATGTTTGATTGAGAGTGCATACGCCCTCTCTGCCCTGTCCTTGATTTGGTAATAGCCTGAAAAAAACAAAGCATGTGCACATTTGCAAGCCATTTTTCCGTTCTCTCTCTCACACACACACACACTCACGAGAACAGAAAAGCATCTGTTCTTTACCTCGACTGTAAATCTCCTGATGGACTTCACCAAAATGTCCACATTGGTTTTCCCATATTTGGAAGAGCACCTTGGCCAATCGCTGATTGAAGGCAGCGGAGGTAGAGCTGCTCCTATGTTGCTATCGATCAGCAGCGCTATCTCTTAATCGATTTCTCCGCTGCACTACCACATTTGATGGATTGATTGGCAGCCCGTAGCTGGAGACCAATTTGTCAGGGAGCACTGGACCTTGTCAGAGAAGAGCACCAGAGAAGAGCACCATTATGTCCCAATCATGGACGGCCAAGAATCCCAGGGGTGCGTCGGGCTGGAGGGGCTGGAGACCGCGTGGGTGGATGGCGGGAATAGAGGTGATGCCTATTCACGGATGACTTGTGAGCCCTGAGTTTCTGCAAGACTGAGCCTGTGTCTGGATTCCCTGAGCTCTGATCGAAGGACACCTTTAAATGGACATCATATAGGAGCGTTCACCAAGCCGCTTTTCATTCCAACTCCTATTATGAGTAGGCTGTTGACACTCCAGTGAACATGTTTGAATACGTTGTTTGTACCACAAGAGCTCCATCTTCCAAATGGCTGGGATTCAGCTGCTGCACATGTTGATTTGTGCCCCCAGTAATTATACCTTCGTCGTGCTGGGAGAGCGAGAGAGAAGAGCGTCGGGAGGAGGGAAAAAAAAAAAAAAAAATCTGTTGTTATTCTTAAATCCCCACTCGATGCTGGCTTAATCATTGTCTGCCTTGTCTTTGGAATGCCTGTAATTGAAACATTAGCTGTTCGGCTCTATATACAGCATGTGGGCGGATCACGTGCGCCCTGTGGATGGATTTTAATCATAAGCCGTAGCAACTTGTGTGTACTTCACACCCTCTCTCTTTCTTTTATTCTTTGCTGTGTTTCCAGCTCCCTGTATTTTTTTTTTTTTTTTTTTTCCAAACGTCTGGATGTGCGGCGTATGTTCTCTACGGTTCACTTTCACGTGTTTCCTGTGAATTTGTGATCCATTAGTCCGTGGTATTGACTTCCCTGTAAACGATGCCATGTCGAACAGCCTCTGTGCTGCGTTCACTGACAGGCTCTGTGTTGACTTGGTACCTGCTACGAACGTGGAGCTTTTTGACTCCGGTCCCAGGCTGAGACAAGCAAACAAAAAGGAAGCATTTGCTCAAATGTATTGACCACTTTCATGAATTTTTCATCGGCTGCTCAAGGCAGTGGGTTGCCAGCTGTGGGTGGGTTGTGAAGCGGAGGCACCCATTTGATGCCGTTGACCACACACAACTCCCCAACAGAGTAGCGGCGCATTTTAACGGTTTATCTCCTTGAACCTTTTAAACACTTGAGTGATGCTGTACTTGAGAGGCACTCTCTACGTCTATATCGCCACTGTCAGCCAACATCGACGCCAGGCCTCAAATTGTTGTTGTCCCTGGCAAGAACCAGAGAGCCACTGCAAACTCTTTCCTCTGTCTCTCTCTCTCTCTTTCTGTCGTTCTACCGTTCCGTCAGAGCTGGGCTGGAGGAGACTTGGCTTCTCACTGTGGGCAGGAAGAGGCAAAAGCAGTCCGACACTGTCAGTGTGCGTCTCCAGAGACGGCACACCTATCCAGGCCAGATCCCTCAACCCCTCCCTCCAGCACGCCTCACCTTCAACTCAAATCCACATTCCCAGCCCCCTGCATCACTCCCCAGTGGGGGGTCCACACACAGGCCTCCGAGTCTGAAAATGAGATGCTTACTCATTTGCTCTTACTCCGCTGCCTCCCTCTGGGGCTGCTGATGACACCTTAAAGCACTCGAAGTAAAGGATCCGGCGCGTCCGCCGACACAGAGCCATCACGGCACATCATCACATGCTCTGTTTTGAATTTTCTACAACAGGATGAAAGAAATAAGTCGATATTTTTTTAGCTGAGAATCAGAAGCTCTGAGGCGGAAGTGATTATTAGTTACTGAAACCGTCTGAGTTTAAAATTGCTGTTTTAAATCTGCTCTCATCAATATTGCGACGTTGCCAATTACTGTGTAATGTGAACAGTCTCTGCCGTGGCTCAGATTCCTCAGTTCTCCTCGTCTCTGTGAAGCATTTGAGTGTCTCAGCTCATTGCCTCAGACTTACGACGGCAGTGAGACTCACTCTCACAGCTTTCATTAAGCAGCAGCAGGTGGCAAAAAACACAGATAAATCCACCACTCACTCCCAGCCCCTGCTCCAAATTGCAGTCTGACAAAGTTAGCAACAAGCTGCTGGAGAGTTTAACTGCTAAGGAGCCAGATATTTCCTCTAGGAGCTGTTGGGAAAGCAAAACGATATTGATATTGAAGAAAGTCAAAATGAAGGCTGATGTTAATCTATATCTGCTGGATGAAAAGGAAACTGTTCCCTCATGATCCCAAACTAGGAGATGATTATATATCACAGTTGTGTTTACATGTTCTGCTGCTGTAATATATGTGGAAAAATAAATCGGTCATATCAACCAACACGATCGCCACAATTGCCTCTACCCATTTCAGTTGTGAAGAATTAAACATCTGATGTGAACTGTTGAGTTAAATTGGTGTTTATTCATCAAATACCAATATGATGCGTTGTCTGAATTCTTTATTAGTTTTTCCCTCCTTGTGTACTTGTGTGCTGTGAATGAGTGGCAGAATGGCATGTACTCACACCCAGGAAAACGCTGTAATCTCGTCCCTCTGACTCCTCATCTCTCTCCCCCACCTTCTGTCTTCACAGGACCTACGGGAGGTCTGGCTCAACTACCCTCCACACCCCCTGCAGGTCAGTTGAGATATGTGATATTATTGATGTTTATTTTGGCTTTCGTTGAAACTCACCTTCCCCTCAAGACACATCTTGAACATCTCTGTTCGCCCATCTTTGAAGCTGTTCCAGCCTGAATGTATGTTTATATGTTCGAGCGTGTGTGTGAGTGTGTTGCAGCCAGAGGTGGGCATGCTGTTAGTTATTTTGCCCGAGGCTGACTGAGTTCTCTATAGCTGTCACAAGGCCCCGGTAGCCTTCCACTAGTCTCTATTGTTGTGCCCCCACGTCTCGCTGCTCTCCATTTTAGACGAGACCCTAATCCGCCTTTTCCTTTTTCTCTCTTCCTCGTCGCTCATTTCTCTCCTTCTGCAGCATCATGGTTCTTGCACTCGCCCTCTCTCTCTCTCTCTCTCTCGCTCTGTTCTCCCGCTCTTTGCTCTACATGATCTGCCCAGAAACATTGAACATGTCAACAGTGTTTGTTTGAAAATTAGGATTTGGAAGAAGAGATCAAAGATGCCATAACAGGATTACAGTCCCGGATCACATGAGGCCTCCAGGGACCGTCAGGCATCCTTCTCTCTGATGTTTTTTGTGAGGAGAAAGTGTTTCTTTGTGTGTACGCAGAGACTCGTCTTTAGGCTGTTAATTCTCTTCATCTTTCTGCGTGTCGCAGGGTTTTCTTATGTGGAATTTTTGCATATCAGTGTTTGGCCCAATAAAAGGAAAACATTGGGTTTCTGTTTACGTAAACCTTTATATATATATATATATATATTATTTTTTCCCCTCATCTTTGCCTCCTCATGCTTTTTCATTTGGAAACCCCAAACGCTGGAGATCAGCAGAGCATCTGGATGTTTTCATGGAGCTCGTCGTTGCTCAGAATAAACTCTCTTTATCCGGCAGGCTGTTTGGTGCCGCTCAAGCGGCTGGCACCGTGGTCTGGGTGGTGCCCCGGGGTCAACCCTACAACCGCTCTGCGGTGCGACGGGAAACCTCCACGGTGTGCTGCATGAGTAGTGATTAGCCACTTCAGAGCGGCGGCCTCATTACCACTCACCTCGCGTGGCTGAGGTTTCCTCTGGGTGGTCGTCCGCCTGTGGGGTAATGCCTGTTAAAATGTGCCAACTTCTCGGAAGCTTCGCAGCATCTTGACCTTTTGGCTTGAGATGATACAAACAGATTCACACAATGAAAACACATCTGTCATTTATTATTTATTTAGCTGCTCCATAATTGAGGGACGCTCCTCCGAGTTTAGGCGAGCGTCTGATGCCCAAAACCGTCGCTGCGAGGTAACAAGGTGTTAGCCCCCTCTCTGCTCGCCATGACAACAAATCGGAGGTGAAAGAGGAGCTGCCTTAATGAGATTTGAGAGGATGGCGTGGCAGCTCGCCATGGCGTGGGTAATTATGCATACAGCCATCTTTGGCATGCACGCACACATTAGCTGTGCCACCGACGTGCCCTCCAGAGCGCAGTGGTACGCTTAGTGGTTGACAGGCGCGTCTTTATGTCTTTCCTGTTCGCTGGATTCGCACCAGCGCATCATCACCCGCAGCTCTCCAAAATAATTTATCAGAGCGTCATTTACGTTGAGTCTAGGTTTCAGAATTTCTCCTTTGGTTTATCGGGGAGTAACACGAATGTCAGGCTTTCTGGGCCTCAGAAGACCTGGGCTCTGATTCTGCTTTCTGTCTGGACTCAGCTGAAAGTGATGCTTTGAAGCCATTTCAAAAGTGTTTTTTATTTATTTTTATTTTTCATAACCGCTGTTGATTTTTTATTTTATTTTTTTTCCCTCGCCTCTCCTCACTTCGTTTGAAGCCTCGCTGCCGGCCATTCCCCCCCGAAGGATAGCTTGAGCCTGTGAGTGCTGAACTCGTCAGATGTGGTCAGGTTTGATGCATGACATTTAAACGCCTTTCGTTAATTAACAGACGGGGGGGGGGGGGGGGGGAAAAAAACGGGAAAAAAAAAATTTTTGGGGGGGGAGAAAAAAACGGAGAAATGAAATCTTTCTTTGGACGTATTGGAAGATGGAACCATGACATTAGCGCTCCAATTAAAACACTGAGTTGGAAAACACAACTCTGCTTTGCTCGCTGCCTTGACATGGAGGACTCTGAGGAAGCTGTTTACTTGTCACTTCTCAACAAACAACAAACACGTTGGGAAAATGAAGAAGGCGACCGTCGTTCCCTGGAGAGCCTTGACAGTAGCTTTCTTTATTCTCCTGTGTGAGATGCTTTATAGTGTACAGCTAAATGGATCAAGCTAGGTCAACTGAATGCGCTGCCTTTAAATCTCCACGTGATATTATAGGGCCTCAGTTTTTCCTTTTTTCCCCTCTTTCTGTGGAAACCACGTCTTGGTCAAGCTCACAGTTGCACCACGCAGAGACCAATTAGATGGTTCTAGCTGCCTAATTAATGCACCCATAAGGATATCTCTTGATTCAACAAACACTCATGCCCATATTTCCTCAGCATATAATTTCTCTTTCTAATGAGCATAGGCACAAGCAAATGCCGTAGTTAAAAAGAGCGGCGTGTTTGTGCTGAAGCAGCCTACCTCTGAACTCACCAAGCCCTAAAGCTAATGTTTCAAGCATTATCTGCAGCTGTTTACTCAAAGAGCCATTCTCCTAAAGGCCCATCAAAGTCACCAGGCCTCAGATGTGGCTTTACAACGCCGGCGTGGAAACCTGCGGTGCCGCAGAGCCACCAGAGATATTACCCGGCCCCGTCGAGCCCCCGGATCCAGGAGGAGAAACGCAAACTGTTTGACTTAACACTTAATGACTAAGATGTTCCATCTGCTGCAGATCATCGGAGTTTGTTTTCAGACGGAGTAAAAACACACTCCAACCAGGCCCTCGAGCAGGGCGCACTGTAGAGATCTATTTCAGTTAAGGAATTTATCTGAAGGGCCTATGCAGAGTGACTGCGTTGAGTAACGAGGGCTTCATGCGCGTCTGCTGCGAGGAGCCGTGAAGTTGTTGTTACTGACGCTCTGCACAGAGACCGGAGGAGCCATCAAACTAAGAAATGCAATGTTTGCACCAAATTACACTAAAAACAAATCAATATCATTTGTCTCAGACGGTGGACAAAAGTATATGGACAGCAGCAGACGCTGATGCAGCCTGTTCCCACTATGTCTGATGTCTTCATCGTTCCGTCCAGGTCCAGGAGCCGCAGACAGACAGGCAGCTCATCGAGACGTCCCCGGTCCTGCAGAAACTGACCAACTTCGAGGACTCGATCGGAGTTCTGTTCACACACGTGCGCCTGCTGGCCAGAGCTTTCACCTTGAGGACTGTGGGCTTCAACCACCTCACCCTGTAAGTACAGTCACAGCGTGTTTGTTTGTTTGTTCGGTGATGGAGTTACAGCCAATAAAAATGCAAAGTGAGGCGCTGGGTGGCCAGATGTAATTTGCAGGGATGCTGCAGGAGCAGCCAGACTCTGTCCAGAGCTCCCTGAAGATGTGATAAAGAACGCTGCATTACAGTTAATAATGTGATCTGAGATGCTGGGACTTTTATCATGCAGCATTTTAAATTGTTGTTTCTGCTGTGAGCTGTAGCAGCCTCCTCCTCCTCCTTCTCCCCCCCATCATCACATTCACCCCCTGCAGCTTACACGTCCTCTTACAGTCACCATGGCTTCTTCACTGTCATGTTTAAATTATCTCAGTGAACTGTTTCTGCTGCCATGTTTTTAATCCGAGGGCCTCTCAGCTGACAGAGTGAGGGGCCCCAGGGACCCCGAAGTCACCGCATCTGTTGTCTTTGTGGAGTTGTGAGGCCGTAACCCCACTGCCCCATGGGAAATGGCGTTTTGATTCACTGGGTTGTCCAGAGCTGGATGTTAAAATTTTTATTTATTTATTTTTTTTTCATTCATTCATTGCAGCCACATCTCTTATTTGACAGTTTTCTTTCTCTTATTGTCACGCTTCACCCCTTCCTGTGAAACCCTGCCTTCAACCGTATGAAGTTTAGTGTGGACGGCCACCACGATGCATCTGAAGACCAAGACCAACAACTTTGATCTGACGTTCAGTCTTAAGAATCTATTCTAACACCAGCCTTCGTTTACAGTCGGGGTTGAACGCTTGACACTCCTCCGCCGCCTCCCATGGGTGAACCTGCACATCTGCAGTTATGCCTTTATTACTCTGGCGGTGTCGTGGCTGTGTTCGCTCATGGCATCTTTGAATGATGGATGATTTTTTTTTTTTTTTTTTAAGCAAAACAATGTAATACTTGCATCAGAGCGGAGCAACTGTACTGCCCCATTCTACAGGCTCTTCAAATGTTTTCGAGTCGTTGCACGCCGGTGACACGGCTAATAAGCTAGCCGTGCAGGTGGCGGAGCTGCAGCGAGTTCACCCGATCAGAGAAGCTAATGATGCAATAGCATGAGCGGGAACACCGGGTGACGTTAAAAGGAAATCCTCCACATACCGGCGTCTAATTCCGTCTTGCCCGCAGTGGATGACTCGCGACTTCATGGGCCGAGCCCTTTGAAAACCACAGCGCCTGAATTGGGGCACAGTTTGCCATGAACATAAACTGTTCCAATATCTTCAGCTAGTGGGAGGTTTTAATTTGGGCTTCGCTCTGTTCCCTGCAGCATGTCACATCCTCTAGCTTCTGCTAAGACGTTTGTTCAGCGGTCGGTAAAGTTGCACACGTCTGCAGAGCCGACTCGGAACGGATCGTTCACTCTGCCGCACGACCTCGCTCTTCACTCATGAACGGACGGTGGCGAAGTTTAAAAAGTTGTCTGCTTTTATATATAAAAAAAAAAAAAAAATGTTTCCACTAATGAGACTGTTCCCTCCAGTTCGAGGTGTTTCTGATTCTGAGGAATGAGGATTATCTGCAATGGAAGCTTAACTCACTTCTGAGCTTCACAACGCAACACAATATCGAGTTTGACAGCTAAAGCAAATTAGTCTTGGCAGCACACCTCTGATATCCTATTGGCAGGCTGGAGACCGTAATTGCTTGCTTCGTTTTGCCACAAGGACACAGCCTGGCGTGTGTGTGTGTGTGTGTGGTGCACACATACAGTACGGTGCTGTGTTTGCTCTAATCCATCACTGAAATGTCAAACCTCTCCTCGCTCATGGTCGGTGGATCGACAAGAGGTCCGGAGGTTTGTCAGCCACTGAGCTTTACTTTGGTTTCTCCTCAAGGTTGATGGCCGTGATATGTCCGAACATGTCGGCGTCACGTCCCACTGCTGAACATTGATCTTTCCGTGAGCAACAGACAGGAATTTTATCTCATTATTCATTTTTTTTTTTTTTTTATAAAGCCGAATTTCGTTGTTCATTTTCCTGAAGCCAAACAAATAGATAATTTACACATTTCCGGGGTAATTGATGTTCATTAGCTCATTAGGGGCCACAGGCATGTTGGCCCAAATAGAACTGACTGACTTGAAGATGGGGCCTAGCAACGGTTGCCCATGAGGACCAAAGGTTGAACCAAAGTAGGTCGCTCTGTCGTGATGGAGAGAAGAACGAGGTGAGATAACGAAAAGCAAGGTCAGACAATAAGGTGGGCAGCAAATGAGGAGGCAGGAGCCACGTTGACCTTTAGCCCGACACTTAATGCTGGAGTAGAGGACAAACTGACCTAGAGGAGGGACGGCACCAGAGGGAGGGATGGGAGTTGACCCTGTGAGAGGTGGGGAACCAAGGCTTGCATCTGACAGCACAAACAGAGCCGCGGCCCCCCAGGCGCCTGGGCCTCTCCTTCTCCTCTCGCAGCGGAAACGCCGGGTGTTGCAAGAATTTCACCATTTGTGTAAAAGTGTCCACCTCGCTTCATGTTCCGTGTTGTTTGTTGAATCAAAGTGAATTTCATTATGCCGCTTTGAACGCGGTCATTTGAAGAATATACATGCAATTAAGTTCTATTAGCCGGATTTAGGGGACATTAACACACGGATCAGTGCATGCGACATTTCAGCCTGTTGCAATTTCATGAAAATAAGTTTCAGAAATAGTGTTATCTGGTCAGTTGTTAAGAGTCATATCTGGTGATTCAGAGTAAAGCTTGAGATAAATCAACTCACTTTCTGTTGGGAGAAAAGTATGACCCTCTGGTGTCTGTAAAGATTTTATGTCGTCCGTACTAAAACTTTCAATCCAAGGGAATATTTTTCCTCTGCAGGAAAAAAGTAATTTTGTGTTTTGTGCATTTTTAGAAAGAGGCCCTGAGATTTCATTAAACCAAAGAACCTCTATGAATTCATATCGATCTTTTGATGTTGAAAAATTATTCTCCGAACATCAGTGGAGTTCTGCTCCTGAAATTACACAACCGCTGAATGTTGGAGTCCGGGCCTCGCCGCTCCACTTGTCCTCCACAGTTACAATTTTGTCCAAAGTAGCTGCGGTTTACGCATTTGAACCTTGCACAAGCATGCACATTTGAAACAAGGACATAATTTCCCTAAGAAGCGAGAGGGAAAAAAATTGCCTCGCAAAATGGAGAGCTCCCCACTTTTGGAGCGGGCGGCCTGTCGCTGCCTCTTCACAGAGGCTGTTAAAGGTATTTTAGATCAAAGTCAAAGGCGAATAAAGACCTCGCCGCCACACTTTACTTCAATTTCCCCCACCTTACCGCGGCATTGTGTGTCTGCTGTTGAAGTGAATAAGGGATGGCTCTTTGTGCTGCTTCACACAGCGACGCGCTCCTCTTTGACCCGTTCTATCTCTCCTCTTTCCCCTCTATCTCCTCTATTTTTTCCATTCGTCTCTCACTGTCACTCGACGGTTCCATCTCTGGCTCTGCCTCCTATTGGACGTGAAATTAGGTCTCTCCACACCTTCTCAATCTGTTTCCACGCAGCACGAGCTCCTTCCCCAGCTCACAGACAGTGTATCTGGGAGATTCGGATCAAATCCGGAGCGAACCTGTTGACGTCTGGCCTCCACCTCTCTCCTCTGTCACTCTACTCCTGCCGCCTCCTCCTCAGCAGTCTCGGCTCCTCACATGTTGTCGCGGATTCTTCTTTCTCATTTAGAAGCTCTGTGATTATTTTAAATGCGGGAGAACGTGTCGGGCAGTGTTCCCTGACGTCCTTCCCTGCTAATGATGCTCAATCCTGGGTCTTTGAATCCAGCCATGAAATATGAAGCAGTAATTTGAATTCTTACATATTCTCCATCCCTGCAACACCAGAACTGATTCATCCTTTTGCAGAATACGAATTAAAAGTGTCAAATTGGTTATTTTTGCGGCTGAAATACCAAACAGTTGCTTTCTATTAAATTAAAAATCGTTGTAATCCAAAATTTGAACATGTCACCTTGAGTGTGTCATTGCCCTGAATTTATTAAAATAAATAATAGAAAAAAAACATCTTGCTTTTGACCAATATCTTGAGTTGGAGATTTGTTTTTGTACGTGTCCAAAAGTGATGTGGATTCATCATTCCTCTAAACATTTAGCCAGCAGTAAAAATAATCACCAGATGAATTGAAACCGAATCCATTGACAGCTCAGCCCTGTTGAAGACGCTCATGCTGCCTCTTCGCTGAGTCTCTGCCTCAAATCTCGTCGGCTCAGATCTGCCGCAGATCATAAGAGGCAGCGCCGGCAGGAATCGGACAATAAACTTTGACCTTTCCCTCCCTTTGATGTCAGCCTCCTCCTCTCGTCTTCTGCCTCTGCATCCTTCTCCCTCTCATCTTCAAACTTTCCTCCCCTGTGAAGAGCTGGCGTCTATAGATGGATGTGTGCTCAGCTGCGGTCTATACCTGGCTACTTGCATGGCACTTACTAACGCCCCCCCCCCAATCTTCCTGCCTGCCGGCCTGCCTGGCACAGCCCCAGCCCCCCTCTGCAATGCTAATCTATAATTCTGTTTAATTGATGACCATTACAGCAGCAGCAGTAGCGTACCACCCCCCCTCCGCTCCGTGCAGGGCGCCACAGTGTGCTCAGGAGGCGGGAAGCCCATGTACAGTATCACAGTCCTGCTATTAGCTTTTTCCAGGAATTGTTCGAAGGTTGAAAGTTGTTCTCTAAACCCGAGTGCACGCTTGCTGCTTTTCACGGGCTCGGGAGTTTGACAGGCACTCCTGCAGGTGCACCGGAGGTTTCTTAAAAGCGTGTATTTTTCCCATTTAGATTTGAATTGCAATCAAAGCCCGACGTTTCCTTCAAAAGTGCCGGTACTTCAGGCGGCCTCCGAGTTGTCACACTGCCTGTCAGTGCAGCCGTTCCCAGAGGCCACCCATGAAATGTACATCAGCCGGCTTCTCTGTTTCTTTTAAAAGACTAAAAGCCTGGCAGATTTGTCAGGAGAGTGCGATGCCTTTCATGACCCGCTGATGTACGGCTCCCACCACGTCTCCTCTTATTACCCTATTTCCCCCTGCCCTCCTGCTTCACCCCTACTATTTCACATCCTCCTGTAACCCGTCCTTTTTCATCCTTTTATCGCTTTAACTCTCTCCATCCATCTTTTCCAGGGGCCACAACCAGAGGATGGAGTTCCTGGGAGACTCCATCATGCAGCTGGTGGCCACAGAGTACCTTTTCATCCACTTCCCCGATCACCATGAAGGACATTTAACGGTGAGATGAAATCCCTTACTTTGTCATGTGTCATCACACACGCTGCTTAAAACTGGTAGGCCTAATTTTACACGTTTTACAACAATTTAAAGTGCCAAAAAAGCAATTTAGCCAGCCACTTCTGGACCACCTGTCCAAATGTGCGCGAGGGTGGTAACAACTTTATGGATGAAGGTGTGCGAACAAGCATAAGGACACTTCGTGCGGTGTATAATATACACACTCACGCTTGTTTTCAGTCATGTGCTGCATGTGGCGCCAGAACTCTCTCACTCTTTCGCCGTAAAGCTTCAGGCATTTTGTTGTGGTGTCGACTCGAGTTTAAATATAAAAGTTACCCAGGCTTGTGCAGTGATGTTTATATTCACCGTAAGAACTATTTCAGATTTCGCTGCGCGGCCCTGCTCCGCTCAGGCTTTGTTCCTCCCACACGCATGGACTCTTGCACGTTTTGTATCCCTCCATTGTTTCCGTGCCTCGGCTCTCTGAAGTTACCTGAACCCTCTGTTGCTGCTTGTTACACGGGTTCACATGAAATGAAGTTCGAGTAGAGCTGCGGTTGTGTGTGGAGGCTTCTTATTTGTTATCTTATTTGTTATCTTATTTGAATATCCAAGTGGCAGCCAGGTACTCACCCCCTCTTCCTCTTTTGCTCGTTTCCACAAAATAACTCCCCCTGGTGCGCCGGTGTGTTTACTGTACCGCACGTGATGGGCATTGTCATGAGACAAAATTGTTCTGTAGTTTTCAATAACACATCTTTGTTGGCACATTCCTGCCTAAGCTGTCAAGTGTGGGAGAAATGAAGTAAGTGTGTGCGCGCGCATGGCTTTTAACACAGGTACAAAGCAAATGATCACACTGTGAACATGTAAGCGTATTTTCTGACAGCGTCTTTTCATTCGACCATCAGCACTTCTCTCTGGAGGAGCGACTACTCAAGGCTGGAGGGATTGAAGGAGCCTTAAACTGAATAAGAACCTCTGCAGTCAGATGCTTATTCCTGGGTATTCCTTATAGATGGAAGCCTTGATGCGCGCTGTATAAAAGCTTCCATCAAGCTTCCGTTGAGCGCCTGAAAGCTTCAGTGCTGTCTATGCCCAAGAGCCAAGATGGGGTACATCTGAAATGGATTTCAAATCGGGGGAAAAAGTGCTCATTCAACTAGTGTGTGTGTGTGTGTGTGTGTGTCTGTCTGTCTGACTGATTTTGATGGCGTGTGCACTGGCAAGGAGGGCACATCACAGCGAGCCAGAGCCAGTCAGTCATACAGCTTCCATTTGCTCTTTTACTCATCTCGTAGCTATATTTAACGTGTTTGTGTTTTTCCCTTTTAGAGACGTAAATGTACCTCACCCAGTCGAACATGTTGTCATCCGCTCAGCCTCCAGTCACAATGCAATATTCAACAGAGCAACGTGCAATCTCCCTGAAACATTTACTCTGCATTACCATTCTGTCTTTGATGAATTATTCCACGTGGGCCTTTATTTCCATGTTTTTGTGTACTCCCCGATTTTTCCATCTGTTTGAAGTGCGTCGGCGTTCGCACCTTTCTGATGCCCCATTCTGATGTCTGTCCGCAGCTGCTCCGCAGTTCGCTGGTGAACAACCGCACGCAGGCCAAGGTGGCGGAGGAGCTGGGCATGCAGGAGTTCGCCATCACCAACGACAAAACCAAACGGCCGGTGGCTCTGCGCACCAAGACGCTGGCTGACTTGTTGGAATGTAGGTTCCCAGTTCTTTGATCTGCAGAAATGTTAAGCAGAAGAAGTTTAAATCACCCTTCAGTCCTGGTGCAGTTTAAGAAAGTCGACATTAAGTGCCAGTATTGATTCCTTTGCTCTCTGCGTGTTAAATGTCAGACACTGTCACTTCCCTGCCGCAGACACTGGATGATGTTCCCCATGTGCTCAGTGTCACAGGACTTGCTGACAATTTTTCTTTTTATTCCATCCATCGCCACATCTCATGAGCTACTGCCGGTGTCCTCCTTGCTTTGTTTCTCTTTGGATCAAATGAAAATATATTCAGTCAGGGCTGAGTGATGACAGCGTCAGTGATTTTCACCAAGAGCTGTATAAGAAAAGTTCAACGTGTATAAAATTCTGATTCGAAGAGCTTAGGACCACAAACCACACCCAGGGGCAGAAATCACATTTTATTTATAATAACAATGAATTTAATGAAGCTAAATTAAAACCATTAGAAATGAGTACACAGGGCTATTCAAAACAAAACAAAAAAAAAAAAAAATCAAGGTCAAACAATGGGAAGCAATTAAAAGCAGTTTGAACATCACACAATAACCGAACAGACGAATGAGAATAAAAATAGGAAAAGAGAAAATTAAAATATAAATAAAAAAGAAAAAAAAAATCCAAGCCAGGAATTCAAATTATATATATTTTTTAAATATTTCTCTCAACTTGAAGTAATAAATAATTTAAACAATAATCCATCTTTATAATTGTCATCTCAATCATCTGCATGATTTAGAATAAAATAGATGTCCCAGAGTAGCAGCCGCTTTGAAGCTTCTCCGGTCTCTGGCGGTGCTGCCTCAAACACATTCGTCGGCGTCTCCGTGTGGCTCTCCTGACTCCAGCTGGAGTCGTCAGGTGGTGAATCTCTCTCCTGTCGCGTGGTAAAGGAAATCCAGGGCCCGTTCTCAGATTCCTGCTGACTCGTTCTGTATTCGGTATGGAGTCTCACGCATCCTGTTCTGGGTACTAAAACAAGAAAACTGTAGAAACGCTTCCCACCGTAACAAGGGAACACGAAGGTTTGGATGAATAAATCAGCCTGGCCTCTGTCTTCTGGTAAACGTTCAGACATAAGAAACAAGAACTCGCCTGAAGAAACAACTTTTCTGTTCAGTTCTGACAAGTTTACATTCCACTTAGTCGCAGTATAATCCAGGATGAGCTCAGTTTTAAAAGACAACTCTGCAGTTTTCCCTTTTTAATAAAAAAAAACAACAATTTAAATGTTACGTGTTTCTACAAAGATAATATTTGTAGTTTTTATATTTGCTGCATTTTATTTGAAAGCCTTGAATAGGCAAAGGCAAACTAAGGAACATGTAGCAGAGTGTGTGTGCATGTTGGATAATATTATATAGGGACATAGAGGAAGTAGCGAAGGTGGGGCGGAGGTCATACATGAGAGGGATATATAGAACAGAAAGAGTGGGATACAGAGACTGAGGAAACCATTAATATGTTCCAGGTCTGCATCAGACAGTCACGGTCATGCATGACACACACACACACACACACACACACACACTGAAGGTCAGAGGTCAGCACGGAGCTTCATATTATTTGCCTTTCAAATCATCCCTCCCAGTTCAGGCCGGAGCAGAGTTGGCGACACGGGAAGGGGACGAGGGTCAGCGCTGGAAATGAGCGTGGCGCTTCTGCATATGAGCAGCCGTGCCCCGCGGCGACGGCCGGCCCTCGCTGGCCCCCTGAAATATTACCTATTATGCCTCTGTCGTGTCCCGCTGTCTTAGTCACGGAGATGAGTGACTGCAGCGGCGGCTAATGGAGGAGGAAAACAAAGCCACGAGATGAAAATGACACCCAGCACCGACCGCTCGCATTTCCAATCTTTTTCACATTCGGTCAGATCGCCAGTTACTCTCAGTTCAGCTCCCCGCACAGTTTCCGCTGGCGTGGATGTTCTGGTGAACTCTGCGTGGCCCTTGCGGCACCAATTTCCTGTCTGATGGAAGCAGACGGACGACGACAGCTGTCCTTTCCAATTGTTTACATTAACATCACATTGGTGGAGGTTTGTCCTCTGGTCCTTGTTAATGGTGCATTTGTTCCAGCAGGGACGGAGGCAAGTGTTTAGCAGAGCAGAAAAAGACGCTGCACATGCACGGCCATTTCTTTTTAAAGAGCTCTGTCCTTTTTTTTTTTTCCCCCTCTCTCCCTTTCTCTGCAGCTTTCATCGCCGCACTCTACATAGATAAAGATCTGGAGTTCGTGCACACTTTCATGAATGTCTGCTTTTTCCCCCGACTGAAGGTGAGTTTGTATTGATAGCTATTCACCACTCGCTCCTGATCAATGAGCCGCTGAGCTGGACGCCTCCGAGACAAAGAGCCAGGGAGATGAGGAGGAGGAGGGAGCTAATGGCCGGACCTTAATGGCGCCGCCATTGACGCAGGGCCTGAAGTGCCGCTCGGCCCTTGAACGCCTCTCGCGCTGACGGCTCAAATCGCCGTCTTAGTCATCTTTAATGGGAATCACAACAGTGTCGGGTTGTTGACGTTAGTCCTCAGTGTTTTTCCATTGATCCGAGAGGTGCTCTGGCTGGTGATGGCGTCCACTTCCCGGAGCTGGATAGATTGAGCCCATGGTCAGATGTAAGCGAGGGAGGACGAGTCTTTTACTGTCGAGCATCATTGACTCGTTCAAGTTTAAAAAGAGGAGCCTTAAATCCGTGCTCCCATTAAAATTGCTGCTGTGGAAAAAGACACAAACTGTTACGGGCACGTACACACACACACACACACACGTGAGCGCGCGCTCATGTACGGGTATCCACACAGCGTGGACCTCTCCTTGTGAAGCTGCTGCAGTGGTCTGATATGCCATGCTAATTGCTGTCTTGGTGTGTCTCTCCAGGGAGAATCCCCAGCTCTAGAGGAGCTGAGCTTTGCGTCATGGTCGCTGCAAGAGAGCACCTCATTTCCACTTCCAAGAGAAAAGTTGTGAAACAGCCAGCATGTCTCCTTACATAGCCTTCTGGAAACCACAGCGTTGCACACTGTGCTGCTTCATCCAATTTGGATGGAAATAGATACGAAAAAAAACAAGGAGCATAAACGCTCCTTTCCTTATGTTCGCACTTTTTCCCCGCTGCACTGTGTGATTACGCATACGGAGGGGTTTGTGTGAGTGTCAATGCATCCGTGCTCTTGAAATTGCTTGTAGTAGCACCGGGCTATATGCTGCACTCTGTTCAAACCAGCCAAATTCCTGCGCCTGCGGCTAAAGGAGTGCAGATGCCCCCCAGAGTGAGGAAAAGGGGGAAGTTAAGCACGAATGCAGGAGATGGTGGGGTTGGTTGGTTGGTTGGTTGGTTGGTTGGAGGGGGAGGGGGGAGGAGGGGGAGGCAGGAAAGCTGGAGCAACAGAAGCACTCTTTGTAGAAAATTAATAGGAGCAGACAGTTCTGGATTCAAAGTCTGCCTTTTTATGACAAGGCTGCTTCCCTGTTAATGGAAGGGCTTTTAGAAGTCCCCCTTGGATAAGAGAAATGTATCAGGCCTGCACACCTGGGAGACTCCCAGACGCTCTTTATTTCTGGCCGGGGATTGGCTTTTGTCTTAAGTAGCCTGTGATTTGTACTCAGCGTGAAGACACAGATGGAGAGCCAGTCAGAGCGAGAGCAAATAAGTGAGAGCAAAAAGTGGCGGGGTGGAGAGGGTCATGGCAGGAATGAAATAAAAGCCTGAGCGACCGGGGGGGGGGAGATATAGTTTGTAACTGCAGCTGTTTTTTATTTATTTCTGCTGTCTCTGATTCTTTGAATGAGGTCTGTGGAACGGGGAGTGTGTTTAAGCGTGTGCCGTGTTCCTTGTGTGTGTGTGTGTTGCAGGAGTTCATCCTTAACCAGGACTGGAATGACCCGAAGTCCCAGCTGCAGCAGTGCTGTTTGACCCTGAGAACCGAGGGCAAGGAGCCTGATATCCCACTGTACAAGTAAGACTCCAGAAAACACTCGGAGGCACCCTGACGCTGCTCTGATCCCACACCGGCGCTACGTCTGTGGAAGTAAAAACCAAAATCTGTCAAGAGTTATGAATTTAAATCAACCTTTTTCAGAAGAAAAAACAAATCAATTCTGTTTGTATTGATGTGCATAGCGATACATTAGATTCTGTTAAAACAATTCACAAATTAAAAATAAATGACAGTTCTGGATGATGCAGAAAATCAAATCCCTGACAGGCACTAATACGCTATCTCAGCCATTTATCCATCTTATTTTTCCTCCTGCATCCCTGCCTCGTGCAGTGTAAACACTGGTTGTTTCCCTGTCTCCAGTGCACTGTCCTCCGTGGAGATGGGTTCCATTGAGTGGCGCGTGTGCGGCAGTACAGGCTTAGAGAAATGAAATGGAACAAACATTATTTACTGGACCGGTATCCTTGTTATTGGTCCCTGGATGGTGTGTAAAGGTCTCTGTTGTTGTGATAAACACACGTGGCCGAAG
Organism: Pseudorhombus dupliciocellatus; assembly: GCA_016785235.1. Classification (NCBI taxonomy): domain Eukaryota; kingdom Metazoa; phylum Chordata; class Actinopteri; order Pleuronectiformes; family Paralichthyidae; genus Pseudorhombus; species Pseudorhombus dupliciocellatus. The sequence goes on from JAFBJW010000099.1 coordinate 367,378, forward strand.
AGACCTATTTGACAAAAGGTCAAGGAGCAAGCGTCATTTGACAGAAGGCTTTTCAGAGCTGCGATGCAGCCGCGTGTTTGTCACCATGGAAACTGACAAACAGTATTTTCGCTGATATAAAAAGAACTGGGCGGACGGGGTTGGGGGAGGGAGGGGGGGGGGGCAAGCTCAACGTGCAGGGGCGGCTGGAGACTGAACAGTTTTATGTACAATGAGCATTCAATCGACTGGGGGGGGGGGGGGTCAAGCTCAACGTGCAGGGGCGGCTGGAGACTGAACAGTTTTATGTACAATGAGCATTCAATCGACTGTCAGCTCCCCTCCTCTGTTTATTCTTGTGTCTCTCGGCCAGGCGGAGGGAGACATTTTTTGACACTACAATCACCTCTTCCCTCAAACACGAGGACGTGAACAGACGGATGACTCAAATTCCAACATTTCGCCGCATGTGTAAATTCGATGCCACACCCTGGAGTGTAATTATTTTGTTGAAAATCTCCTCGTGAGGTGACCTGACCCCTGCTGGACGGAAAAAACCCAGCTGCCGGTGTCTAGTCTGCTGAGGGCCCGTCGGAAGTTGTTAACAGCGCCGGGTGAGACAAGAGTGTGAGTCAGACGGAGAGAGAGAGAGAGAGAGAGTAAATGACCGAGGCAGGGGAGGAGAAGACGGAGAGTGGAGGGAGTTAATGCCCCCACATCCCCCGCTAACGGTCCCTGGTGGACGTGTCTGGCTGATGACTGATCCACACTTCGACCCCGGCTCCATCACTTCACTGTACATAGGACGCACCAGGGAGCGGACACATGCTCGCTCTCACGTCGTGCACAGTCGGCCCGAGTCAGTAAGTAGCAGCTCCAGCCCCCGCAGACCCCGTGCGCCGCTCCTTCCTCTGCGTGTGCAGCCTCGCGGTAGATAAACCGGAGTTGATAACCTTTTTATCCCACTCCTGTCTGCTTTTGTGTGATTGTAGCGGCACAATAATTCCGAGTGACACGTTGTCCCTGGTGAGATTTGGCGCGCAGGAGTCTTGTTTGCTCCGAACACGCGACGCGCCGCTTCATTTGTAAGTGAGAACGGGGGCTGAATTATTGATAAAGTGTCATAAGTGACCACAATGCATTAAAAATTGACTGCGCTCCTGAAATAAGTAAATCGTCCGTGAATAATTTAGGTGACTCACAGCTTGGGTCTGAGATGTTTATGCTAATGTTAACATTTCAAACATCTCCCAAGTTTTGTCATCTGTCTTGTACGTGCGTCCCAGCAGAAATCGAGCAAAACCGACGGCTTCACTCACCGCCCCCCCCCCCCCCCCCCCCCCCCCCGTCTCTTTCCACCCCCACCCCCCACCCCGTCTCTTTAAATGAGCCACATCTATAAATTAATCGAGTCTCTCTCAGATTTTCCTGGTCCCCGTCAGCCTCTCCAGTGTTTACCCTTCTAGCGCACCAAAAGCTCGTGGGTCCCTCAAAGACGAGTCGTTCTTTTATTTCAATTCCTCCCCCAACATGTCATTTTTTTCTAAAACCACACACAGATCTTTGTATCTGACGATGATGGGTGTGGGGAGCAGGGGAGGCTTTAAAACTTGTTTATACTGCATGTCCCTCAGATTGCTTTGTGCGCTTTGAAAGCACACCAGTGAATCAAAAAGCCGTTCCCCTCGCCCAGACCTGCTGCTTGAGATGAATTATATTTGTTCTGATTGAAAACCTTTTTTTTTTTTCCCCTTGTCCCCTTTTTAATGTTATTTCTCTGAAGAACAATGTCCCTGAGTGTCCTTGCTCCCCCCCCCCCCCCCCCCCCCCCCCCCCCCCACCCCCCACCCCTCCTCCGTCTCACGCCATATTTCTGTGTTTGAATTTGCAGGACCCTGCAGACGGTGGGGCCCTCGCACGCCCGCACCTACACCGTTGCCGTGTATTTCAAAGGGGAGCGAATCGGCTGTGGCAAAGGCCCAAGGTGAGTGAGACAGTACAATATAACAAGACACAGGACAAGGCGCTCTCCCTCTCAGTGCGCCACTAATGGGCTCCAGAATAATGGCTGCGCTTTATTGATGGTGTTTATTATAGCAATTAAGCTCTTGTTGGCCTATTCTATCGGGAGAGACATTATGCAGAATGAAAATGAATCGATTCATTATTGATTTGACGTAAATTGTGTTATGGAAATATCACTTTGTGCCGAAGACGAGTCTGCGAAGAGGCGAGGCTGCATCTAGGGCCGCATTAGGGTCTACCTGGGACTGTGTCCTCACAGCAGGACAGGTGTGTGTGTGTGTTAAACCTTTGACTGTGCTCACACACACACACACACACACACACACACTGGCTTTTGTTGAGTGAAGAAAGTGAAGGGCCTTTTCAGGGCTGGGGGGGGGGAGGTTGACGATAAAGCTGCAGCTGAGCCTGCGAGAAAGGAAACCTAAATCCATCAAACATCTTTTGCGCCCCCCCCCCCCCCCCCCCTCTCCACATGTGGAAATCCCCTCCGCAGCCCCCTACTTGAAAGCGCTCTCTCTTGCTCTAAGCTAGCGATAAGTTTGTCCCTTCCATAGGATCTTTGACAGCTTACTGTTTTTGTATTTACATGCCTTAAGCTCCCATCCACCTCCACTGTGGGCTGTGATCACACGTACTGTATACGCAGGGGCTGAGTCGCAGGCGTAAACAGTGCCCGGCGCGCAGCCGCCAATAGGCTTACCTTTTTGAAATGTGTGCACAGCGCTACCTGTTATTGTTAAGCAAAGGGGCTCCTTCAAAACAAATGAAAAGCACTTTTGATAATCCGCTCAATATTAGGCCTGTTTTTTTTTTTTTTTTTCTTCTTTGACAGAAATTCAGAAAAGGGACATCTTGAATATGCTAAAGACCTTTTCTCTCTCTCTCTCTCTCTCTTCTTTTAAAAATATTTCTAATCTAGCATCCAACAGGCGGAAATGGGAGCCGCGATGGATGCACTCGAAAAATGTGAGTTGTTTGGCAACACGCACTCCTCCTCTCCAAACACACACACATTTTCACACTCTTTGCCTCAGTGTTGAGTATTAGCCTTGGCTGTGCAGTGGGCAAGATGGCTGGCGCGGAGAGGTGGCCTGACCATGCGGTTGGCGGCAGCATACAGGACATTAGGCTGTTTGAAGTGCGAGCCCAGAGCGCAGGCACGGGGCCGAGCCAGAGATGGAGAACCAATATAAACCAGGCCGAGGCGAGCAAAGCATCCTCGAAGCGCGTCCATCAGTCCTGAGGGAGCACGGGAAGTTTGCGTCGAGGGCCGTGCAAAGTTGGCGTTTTGTGTTTTCGAGCCCTTCAGCGGAGAACGAGGCTTCGCGCTCCGGGCGACCCCGCTTCGTGCTCGCCGCTGCTCTTCAGATCTGACGCGTCCCCTCCGCGCCGCTTCTCGTCTCGCCGTCGGCCACCACTTAAGGAAAATACCAAGTGGTGTTTGGACATTTTCTTGGCAAGTAAAAAAAAAACACAATTACCCAGCGCTCAGACACGCAGGCTTCCATCGTCCCCGCTGCATGTGCACGTGGACGCTTCCTGCCATGCATTACGTGGAGTGCAGAGCAACGTCTGCGCCGGGCGCTGCAGCTGTCCCTGTGACCACCGCATTAATCATATGTTGGATTTTTTTTTTTTTTTTTTTTCATTACTCAACTAATTAGTCTGAAGCGAACACAAATGGCTTTGTTGGAACAAACCTGTGGAACACTGTGAGGGCGGCGGGGTCAAACTCTGATTTCATTTGGCTCGTAAATGAGGCCTCCAGCCACATGTGATTGATACTGTTTGTGCAGCCGAGCTTTACTCTTTATGAAATATTAGTGTCGGGCTTGTTACTATTTAAAACTGTTGATCTCCGTCTCTTCCGGCTCCCGGCTCCCTCGCCCCTTATCAGGGGGCGTAGTTCAGTGCACACTCTCTCTCTCCTGCGCCTTGCTCCCTCCCTTAATTCCTCCCACTTCCTCTCCCCGGTGTACGCCTCTGTCACCGTGATTGATAGATGCTCATTGCTAATAAATGAACATTTCCCCCCTCATAAATTGCGGTTTCATGTGACTAGATTAGCAATTCCCTTCCAAAAGGTCAGTTAATTTAAAATCATCTCCTCAGTTCTTCCCCCCTTTGCTGCAGAATACTTCCAGTTCGAGGGCTTTTGTTTGACTTTGTGTTGTCACTTAATTTAAACCCCCTTCAGCGCGATGTACTCTTTTTCTGTCACCCCGTGCACCAGAGTACCTGAGGTGAGTCCATTATATTAATCAAATTAATTAACTGGCTGAAAACACAGAGAGGACGCTCAGTGGGAGAGATTGAAAACCCCCCGTGCCAGCATCAGGACAAAGAGTTGATTAAATGATCGACAACAATTTGATAACAAATATATCATAGAAGTCATTTGTTATGGTGGTGGGGGGGGGGTTCACTGTCCGATATAATTGGAAGTTGAAGTTCGTTTTGTTTTGGACCACTAATTACACAAAAACAAGATGAAACCTCGACTTGGTTCTGAGGAACTGTGTCGAGGTTGATTTATTCAAGAAGGACGAGGATGGAACCTTGTCCACCGGAGGCTAGGGACAGAAACAGACAGCGACGAAAAAGATGCTGACGGGGGACAAAATAACTTTCTCTGTCTGGATGACAGCAGCCGAAACGATCCTCGAGATGAGTCAGTCAATAATCTGATTCATTCACAATAATCCAAATTTAACATTCCCAGATTAATGATATGTCCGTGCAGGAAGTTTCACCTTTAACCTTTCTCTTCTGTTCCTCCTCGCTGCTGCAGCGTCCTCTCGTCGAGGTAAACATGGAGGGTCAGTGGACGGGGGTTCAAACGCGCCTTTGAAGTGTCTCTCCTGTAATGAGCCTCGGCTCGTCTGACGCATCGACGCCCGTCGGAGCAGCATTGTCTCTCCTGTGATTGTCAAGGGCCTCGCGTCATTTGTTCACATAGCAAGACTAATCAAGCACATTAGCCCCGGTGTCATGTAATTCGTCATTGATTGTCTTGTTGGCCCTCACTGCGGCGGCGGCGGCTCCGCCGCTCCTCGCCGCGTACGGCAGCGGCCCGGCTCGCGTTGCTCTTGAATCGAAAAACACCTCGCGCGGCGCCGCGTGTCAGGACTCATTGCCATGTTTTATTTACGGCCTCCCGGAGCATCACGGGCACTTTGAGCAGGACGGAACTTTTTTTTGTTTCTGCCGCGGAGCGTTTCCTGGCTGAGGGAACCGGCGGTTTCGGCGAGGTGAGAGACACGGTCATTAAAGAGGCCGGGGCCCGGCGTTTGGTGTGTGCTGTCTGGAGCCGGGCCGCTGGTGGCTCCGCTGATTCACATTCCATTATTTGATGGCCCACGTTTTGACAGTCTCCTGCCTGTATCTGTCAAGGCAGAATTAAATGTTAACCACGGCTCGGGCCGGGGGAAACATGAGTGCAAACAAATCGAGCCGAGAGCGGCCGGGGAGGGCAACAGAATCGACGAATGGAAGGAGCCGGCGGTGCAGCGCTTCTCGGGCCCTCGGGCTCCGAGGTCTGAGGCGACATCAAATATACATGGAAACGGCCGAACCATTTATCATTCATCCTCACAGATAGTAGCGTCTCTGTTTGGAGTCTGCAGTCGCTCTCCAAGACTCCGCTCCCTCCCCAGCTTCCTCGCAGCTGCTTGTTTCTCAAACAATGCAATATCTGTTGAATAAGAGGGGGCGCCACGATCTGGCGACTCGCTGGAAGGGAGCCGCATTCTTCCCCTCCGCTCCCTCTAAACCTCTTAATCTCAGGATGAGGGCGCTGGATGGATGGAGGCAAAGTAAAGTACAGTATGCAGGATCTCTATTCACCGGCTGTGGGCTTTTGTTTGCCCTTTGGCGTGGCGGGGAAATCCCTTCATCGGCGCCGCCATGCAGGCTCTGACTGATGTGGTGCGTGTGAGCTCTGAGGTCCATTATTGAGTCCTCTCACAGCCCGAGCCGGGGCCGAGCGGTGAATGCCTAAGTGCACCGGCCGCGCATTTCTGTTGCTGCATCCGCCAGAGGCCTCGGCGATTCCGAACCTGCGATGTCCGTCCTTGAGAGGAGTGACCACGCCGTGGCCAGCAGTGGAGCTCAGAGCGTGAACCCGCCAGCATGCAGAGTTCCATCTCCCCCAGAAACAGAATTCACCGTCGCGTTTTTTTTTCGCAGCCTTTTACAGAAAGCCTGGCGTGTTCTTTACTGACCCCGTTCTCTGACGCCGGCTCTTGTGCCGCATGCTAAACAAAGCAAATGGCGAAAGCTTTTTTTATTTAATTTTTTTCTTTCCCTCTCGAGTGGGTTATTCTCAAGTCATCTCCCGGGGAAAAATGCCGGTGATTTCCATATTTTAACTGCAATATGTGGTTTTCTCTCCGAGGCTCGCCAAGTGTTGCTTACTCACTGAAAGCATATTGAAATTGATTGTGTTGTTCTGTGTGTGTCCACACGTGTGTGTGTGTGAGAGTCTCCATTTTCCCTCTGAAGGATTTTTTTTTTTTTTTTTTTACCATTTGATCTGTCTCCTTTTTAATGGGATGTTGCCGTTATCTCACACCTCTCCTCTCTGTTGCCATAAAGACGAATTAGAGTGTTGCAAGGGGAGGAGTACGCTCTCCTCTTCTTCTTCTTCTTCTTCTTCTTTCACGTGGATCAGGACACAGGTTCTGGAATTCTGATGACAGGAGGTGGTCGCAGATAAACAAAACCGCTCTGCAGCCTTTCGCTATTCATGAACAGTTGCGGCGGAGCTGAGGCCACGTACGGTCGACTGATTTACAGAAGAATCGTTACGTGTGCGACAGCGTTTCCTCATTCTGTTTGTCCAGTATCTTCATCCTTGGCTCAAACCTGAGGCGTCATATTATCAGCAGCGTGTGGACAATAGTAATAATTAAATTTCTATCTATAAGATCCTCTTATCTGCCCTCGATCCAGCGCAGGCCTTTAGTCTGTGGACGCTGATTTCCTTTCCTTCTTCTATTGTTTGAGACGCGACCGTGTGGGAGGTGTAAGAGCAGAAGCTCAGCTCTGGTGGCAAGTTGACACCTGGACGATGCAGCAGGGCAGCGAACAACCAGAGAGAGTCTGATCTGTCTGCGATCATTCGACCTGATTTCATGCTTTTAATTTGGAGGAATATGTGTATACAAAGCTGAAAAGCTGAGTTTGACACAAGCAGCTGAAGCACGGAGTCAAAGTAAGAACGAAGCCTCCACAGTGAACGGGCCGTGGCGTCAGATTTGCCTTCAGGACTCGTGCTGCAAACGGCGCTGAAAGCCCAATTTGTTGAGAGGCTGCATGATCGCGGCCAGTGACCGGAAAACCTGCACAGTCAGACGTGTGTCTGGGCGAGTCGGCTCAAACCACTGGGCCGCCGTCATGCGTGCCGTTTTAAATTGAAGTGTGCAGCGCTGAGACATAAACACTTAATGGAAAATTACTAAAGCTACGGAATATCCCAGAGTCACAGTTTGTTTCCTGATGAGTCGCTGGGCTGGAAGCTGCCGCCACAATCCCAGGCCCCCCTGTGAGTTGTACTTTCTGGTCCGTTTTAACTGGAAGTGAAAAGATCATTCGATCAGAAAAAATAATCAGCAGCTGTTCTCACAATCACCAAATCGTTCCGGGGCCAGAAATCAAAAACAAGTTTGGGAAATTGTTTCATTGAATCGTTTTTTTCTGTTTAATTTGATTTAAAATACATTTTTTCCAAAAACATGTTTGGACAAAAAAAAAAAGCCTTTGATGGACAAGTTTCCCCAATAATTTTACACTTTGCCGAATAAAGAGCAACAACGACAAGAAATAAATGGAAAATTCAAACTTTGCGTTTGAGTAAACAGAAAGTTAACAGAAAGAGTTTGGTTGATCGTGAAGATGGAAGAAGAATGTTTTCATTAGTTTATGAAAGGTTTTGTTTAATACGCCTGCAGTACCCCCACTGACCACTAAGTGTTCGCATCAGACAAATTCAGAGAAACATCTTGTGATTGATTTATGAAAAAAAAAAAAAAATATATATATATATATCTGAAAAGAAAACTGAAAAGAATTCACTTGATCTGACTGTGTTCATTTCTGGGTCCCGTTCCTCCATTTCCTCAACATCTCTTGGAAATGGCCTCAGACAGATTTTTTTTTTATTTCAAAAACTCGAGTTGTCTTCCAAAGTTTTCCTCCTTGGTTGACGGACGATGGTTTCCGCTCTCTCTCTCCCCTCCTCATTTCCACTGTCTCAGCGGCCAGGACGGCAGCGGGTAAAGAAGCTCTAAAACGTTCCCGCGGCTCGCCGAGCCAGGCGGCAGCGCTCGTGATGATGTTCAGCAGGCTGATGGGAGATCTCACCAGCAGACGATTAAACACGCTGTAAAGATCATCTGCTCCTCAGCTGCAGCACAAACATCTTCTTTTGTTGCTCTGCCTCATTCGCTCGCAGCCTATTAACGTCTCCCTGCCTCTGCTGTCACCATCTTATTAGAGATCTCATTTAGAACCGTTATCAGATCTCACAGCCATTGTGCCGAAACCAAACAAGGCTCGTCTAATATCTTGTTACTTAATGAAATAAAAGCATGTGGGGTAATTTAACGGGTTCGCTCCTTTGACCAGAGCGACATCAGTGGATGTGAAACCCGCAGCCTGAGCTGAACTGTTGGAAGCTGACCTTGTCTCTTCACCCCTCTGCCTCTGTGTCCCTCTCTCTTTATCTATCCTCCCCGTCCTCCCCTCCCCTGTGTCCCGCTCTGCCCCCCCCCCCAACCAGATAACTTCCCACAGATGGCTCATCAGAAGCGCTTCATCGAGCGGAAATACAGGCAGGAGCTGAAGGAGATGAGACGCGAGCGGGAGCGGCAGGAGATGGAGACTGACGAGGTGGAGGAATGCAGGAAGTAGCGGCGCCTTTTCTTTTTATCAGAGGAGGGTGGGGCGCCGTCCCTACCTGCGTCCTCTGCGATAAAGACGCAGCGAGCCGGCGTCGGCTGGGAGGACACCCGGTGTTGGACCGGCTCAGGAAATGACTCAAAAGAAGGTTCTGTCACACTCTGCTGTGTTGATGTTACTTCAACTGATTTACCAGTGTTCCCAGTTTGAGGCTTTTCTTTCTTCCTAGTCTTTTTTTTTGTTTTTGTTAAGTTATGATGCAGTATTAGAGCTAGTCGAGACAGACGGAGACCATTTTACAAGAATAGAAGTTGTACTTTTATTAGAATAAAGTCTTAATTGTATCATTAGGACTTTACTTTCTTTCTCTTTAATTACAACTTAATTGTATCATGAGGTCTCATTTCTCCTCGAGTACGACTTCATTCTTGTAATATTGCTATAATATTCTCAATCCCGGCTTTATTCTCCTTAAAGTCCAAACTTTTTGCTCTGTTCTTGGATTCGTCCTCGACTCGGAGGAGACGGATGATTAGAGACAAAGCAGCTGTCATGTTTTATCCTCTTTAGTCCTGTAGCGCTGTCACTGACGAGGCCTTCATGTGTTTGTTGCCTAAACTTAAAAGCTCTTGAGAAACTCATGAGATTCAGAACCCCCCAGCAGGAGCTCACACCGTCACCGACACATGACAAGAATCCGACAGGCCAGCCAGGCGACATGTTTTTAAATGGAATGTGAAATAAATATCAAAGTCATAATATTGTAAATAAAGTCCCCGATTCTGTTCTGATCAGTGGGGGGGAAAAAAAAAAAAAAAAAAGCAATCAGATTCCCCGTCTGTTTTTGAAATCCTCACTCGTCTAATCCAGAAACGAGCGTTGAGTCAATTACACTCAATCAGCACTCCGTCCCCATCTGTCTCACATCTGCCACTCATCCCCTAATAATCAAAATGTGATTATTTTCCCCTCCACTCTCTATTTTTAAACCTTTCTCTGAATGCGATTGGCTGCCGAGCAGATCTTAATTATAGATTGTCTAATTAACAATTTCCTGCGCGCGCTAGCCTCTGGATCCAGCTCCGAAACAACAGCCAGCGCATTAATAACTATCCGACGTCTTTTATTCTCAGATTTATTGGAGGTGATAGAAACGCACCTGAGAGGCCGCGGGACGCGCCGCCCGCTGGGCCGCAGCTGCCGTCACCTCCTGCCGATGCAAGTTCCGCGTTCCTGGAGAAAATTCCCAGAGAGAGAGAGAGAGAGAAACGGCGAGGCGGATTTTTAAAGATATTTAATTGTGTCATATAAATATTCAGTACAAAATATCACGGTTTACAAAGCAGATTGATGAATGGCCCCCTCACACTACCACGACCCTCAGACGGTTTCTACATCGACAAAACGCGACTGCTCAATCACATTGTCACCAACACAACATACGGCAGCAGAGGAGCCCGGGGCCGACCGCGTCTACACACGAACATCCACAGATCTACTGGACCCGGAGGAGGAGGACATCAGCGTCACCAGCTAGTCAATGTAGAAAGGAAAAACACGTGTGAAGCCCGGGAGCGTGGCGTGGCGTGGCGTGGCGTGACGGTACGATGTGCACGTTTCTTTTTAATCTCAGCGGAGCACGGTGCTAAAGCCCGGTAATAAAACACCAGAATCGTAATGGTCTGATGATCTGACATCTCGTATGTGGAGACAAAAATGGAGGAAAGATGGCGAGCGCCGTCCTGTTTGAGACCAGAGGAGCAGTTTTCAAACACATTAAATGCTTATTGCCGCGACAGAAAAAAGCTAATAAACAAAAAAAAAAAAAAAAAAAAACCGTGTCCACGATGACCGAGTGGAGTTGGTTGTAAATTGGATCGTTTAATGTGCGGCGCCATCGTCTGTGGTGATTCTGCCTTTGTGTTCTGTTATTACGGCTTCAGATGTGTGATAAATGTCAGCGTCCTCGCAGGATGGCCTTTCTCTGAAGTGAGGCCACAGCTCGTTTTAGCGGCGCCGGCGTCTTTTTGTTGTTTGGATGCATCTTTGTCATTTGAGAGGATTATATCATATTGGCTGGTTGCGCATCGGTTTCACTGTTTTCCTCTGATCCGCAGCTGAACCGCGTCGCGAGTTCTCGCCGCGCGATAACGTTGTGCCCTTCTCTCCGAGCCGGGTTGGAGGCAACGTATTCGGCGCGGCTCAAAGGTCAGGTGTCCCTCCATGAGCATCTTTATGGAGAAGGCTCGTCCTCCCACGGGAAATCAGCTGAGTACGGCCGTGACACACGGGACATTTAATGAAGGACAGTGCGGGAAAACACTGGTCTTTGCTTTCAGGCACATTTTAGATTCATTTTCTTTATTTGAACGTTTTTTCTGTTTCATCATTGGATGCTCAAGTTTCAACACAGTTTGAATTTTTCCATGAAGTCCCATCGACATCGGAAATTCATTTTAAAACCTGTAGAGGAAGAAGCTCGGCTGAACCGAGACAGACCAGTGTTTTCCTTCAGAGCATCGCTTCCCACCCTCTTCACCCTAAACTGGTCGAACATGAGTCACTTCTGGTTCTAGCTGGGCTCCACCCCCTGTGAGAAGAGCTCACTCAGTCAAGTTTATCACAAATGTTCAGCGGGAAACAGTTCGGTGGACTGGTTACAGCCGCACCTCTTCTGCTTCGTGAAGCCGGGGAGCATGGGTCATGTCCAGACATCGCTCAGCCACGAAGCCCGGACTGAATCGACGCCCACGTGTGGCGGCAGGGGGCGCTGTGGCTCAGTCACCGAGCGCTGCGTCGTCAAGGACCCTGTTGGCTTCACACAGAAACATTCAGCCCAGTGCGGATTTGCTGTCTCAGCTCCAGCCGCGTGGAGATGAAAGTCAGATACTGTAAAAAGGACAAACCAACGAGTCCGTGGCCCCCGGATCCCAGAGTCCTTTGCCTCGGCTTCATGTCGGCCGCCGCCACGAAGCGCGTCCGGGGCGAAGGCGGCGCCGCTGAGAGGGAGGCGGGGTCATTATGGTCGATAGAAATCGGTAGAAAACCAAAACAACTGTACAGCGTATTGTATCATGTCACCGCACGTACACAAGCTAAGATAGAACTCACAATATGCAGCATGGTTCTGTCCCAGAAACACTGAAACACACAGGCATGTCTGTGGACGTGTCCCTCAGGCAGCTTTGGAAAAACAAAGAAAAGAAAATGTGGGTATAGATATATTTGGGCCCCTGTATACACACACACAGAAAAGAGTCTGGACACAGAGTCTCTCACTGTCCCCTGGTGAAAACGCAACTAACACTGACTGGACACACAAAGCCTACGTTTGGTCACCGAGGGACGGCTGAAAGGTGGTCGATGGCGGCGAGGGAGCGCTCGGGCAGACAGGGTTCGCTCCTCCGCCGCTCCTCTCGCCGCGCACGCACCCGAATCGGAAAGTTTGGAGCATGTTTGACTTTCGCGCCTCGTCTGTGTTCCAGGCTCTCGTTAGGAATCCCTGTCGCTGTCGTCACCCCCGTACATGTCCGCCAGTTTCTTAAACCGCGGTCCCCACTCGCTCAGGTAGTTGTAATCCTGGTCGCCCTCGGTGGTCACCGACTCCAGCGAGCTGAGGGACTCGGCTACGGAGCCGTTCCCCTCGTAGGCGTAGGTGGCCAGGGAGTCGTAAGGCGGCGCCGTCGGGTCGCTGTCGTTGTCCTGGAGCCTCTGGTTGATGAAGTCCCTCACGTCCCCGTTATTGTCCCGGGCCGGGGGCAGCATGGGCCGTCGGACCGGCGGGTAGAAGGTCTCGGGGACGATGTCCCTCCGCTGCTTGTTCTCCTCGATGGCCTCCGGGTTGCGCAGCGTTCCGATGTCGAACGCCTGAGTGTCCTCCTCTCCGCCCCCTTCATCGTTGTAGCTCACGACGTTGTCTCTGACGTCCTCCTTGGAGATGATCAGGGGCTCCTTCTTCCTCTGTCTCCTCAGGGCAGCAAACAGCACCACGATCACTGCGGGGACAGACAGAGACAGAATCTGGTGACTGTCCACTGAGATCAGGCCGTTAACACCTGTGAGCTCCACACGAAGCTCAGGTGCATGATGGGAAGTTTACTCACTGAGCAGAATGATGACACACAGCAGGATGGCCACCAGGGCTCCGGTGCTGAGCCCCGCCCTCGCCGTCAGCGGCTCGGCGTTGCACAGCTTCGTGTTGCCCTCGCGGTCGCACGTGCACACTCTGACGGTCAGCGTGTTGGTGCTGCTCTTCATCGGGAACTCGCCGTCGGAGATGACCACGGGCACGTGGTAGATGCTCTTCTGCAGACTGTTGTAGCTGTTCCTGCGCGTGAGGATCCAGGCCGTGTTGTCTGAGGACGACAGGATCTCCGGTGAGTGGGCAGCAACAGAAGAGTTGGAAACCAACTCAAACACCAGGAAAATATACTTGTCCTGGGTCTTTCACCAGAAGACCGCTTCATTCTCGACTCACCTATTGTTACTTTTTTACGAAAAAGTCATGTGTATGTCAATGTAACCAAAAGATACAATTGACAGACATTCTATCTTTGATTTAATTGTATGTATTTTATTTGATAGAATTGAAGGCTCTTTGAGGGCCTGCAGCCGTCATTTGTAAAGAGAGTTTGCAGAGAGTTTCTGACCTTTGTTATCACGGACAGAGAAGTTAGCCTTCCCAGCAGCCTCCTGTGCAAGGCTGAAGTAGAAGCGGTGTCCTCCGAGCGGCTCATCGGGATCTGTGGCGCTCACGGTCTGGATTCTCTGAAACAGGAAGCAGATGGATGAGTGTGAATGATGTAAACCAAAAAGTAACAAACTAACCTATGACATTTTTATCGAGTTCGGGGGAAAAAACAAAACAACGTACAAATGTCTGAGTTTCCATTAATTTTTGCACAAAAATGTGTTTTGGGAAAAATGACATACAAATGTATGACTTGATTTTTGGATGAAAAAAAAAAAGTTCTTTTTGGAAAAAACGACATATCAACCTGTGCCTATTTCATTGACTTTTGGAAGATTTTTTTATATACACATATATATATATATATATATATATATACACATATATATATATATATATATATATATATATATATATATATATATTTATCTACAGGTGTTTAACAACATACTATCCTGTGACTTTTCCCAAAAATTTCGTTAATTTTTTGGAAAAAAACATTTGAAGAGAAGCAACTTTTTCACCAAACAATCGAGGAGGACGGTAGGGCGTGGCCACACCTCATATGACTCACCTGGTTAACTTTTGCGTTCTCGCACACAAACGTCTCATAGTTGGTGGCAAACGTTGGAGCATTGTCGTTGACGTCCAGCACTCTGATGTAAACCGGCACTCTCGAGGTCTGTCGGGGATTGTCTGAAAAACAAAAAGAGACGTTTTCATGTCACGTTCATTTCCAGGTTTTTTAATTCACTGGAAACAGCTAAACCATTATCTGATCAATTACATGGCATTCTGGGGATTAATTAAGATAAATCAAAACCATCAAAATAAAACAATATTTAAATATTGTTGCATGAATTAAAAACAGGACCCACTAAATTAATGTTTTTGTCTTAGGGGACTTCAGCCTTTTTTTATTTTCAAAAAGTAAAACCATTTCACTGACACCTTAAGCATTGTCTCTGAAGGTTTGAGTTTCTCTGACAGGAACAAACACAAAGTCGTTAAAACTGGAAACTATAAGAAAATAAAATAATTAACAAGCAAAAATTAAGTTTTAGATTCTGACTAAAAGCAGTTTCCTAGATTTCTAAAAACAGACGTGCAGTTTGTTTTTTTACTTGCAGCCTCATCTCACGACATCCAGACGTTCATGTCCGACCATTAAGATCGAATCGAACCAAAACCAAATTTGTCTGAGACAACGAGAGGAAGCAGACGGAGACAAACTTACAGAACTCTGTGGCGATGACGGAGATGTTGTGCCAGGCGTTCTCCTCCCGGTCGAGATCCCTGAGGATGAACACCGACCCGTTGCCTGCGTGGATGTTGAACACTCGGTCCAAGTCTGTGTGGCGATCGATGGAGTACCTGCAGGAGACACAGACAGAGACGTCCCCAGGTGAACGTCCTCACATTTACTGTGAGATTCGGTTTGAACTGCTCCACGTTTACAAAGATTTAGATTTGTGTGTCAAGATGTACAAGCTGTGAATTAAGCACGTGTTTTGGTGAATTGACCCTTTAACAGACGACATATAAAGTGTTCTCTCTCTCTCTCACACACACACAGTTGTTTTCTGTTTCTCAGGCGACTGATACATCAGTGTGATTAATGGAGGAGCTGCGTCAGGAGGTCGGTGCGAGGGGAGGAGACCCTGAGGGGCGACTATGAACCGAGGCTGTGGCTGCACCACTCCCACCCCCTTCCTCGCAGCTCCTCCCCGCTGCTTCTCCTGCATCAACCATTTTAGTGTCTTTATCCAAACACTCCCTCCTCCTCCCGCCACACCGACAGTAACTCTAACCTTGTTAAAGCTGCGTCGTACTAATTGCTTTTCTAATATTCCCAATAATTCAGCTGGCTGGGCTCTAACCCCTCGCCTGATTAATGGCGGGGAGATAACGGCGCCTCGTCCTGAGCGGGCGTCCAAAGTGCTGCTCTCAGCAGGCAGCTGCTGGGAGGCCGAGCAGAAGGACACGCAGCGCGGAGGGATGTTGGGTCAGGACATATTTCCTCTGTGCTCCGTACAGACTGTACAGTTTGACCGGGAGTCACGAGTCAGCGATGGTCCGGGGGACACTGACTCAGACCACCTTTAATGAACCTGAAGACGGTGTAGAGTCAAACTGAAACACAGACGGAGAAATAAAGCAAAGGCTGAAATATTCTGCACCAAAGAAACCTTCATTTCATGGAGATGGGACCAAAGTTCCTCTGAACAACAATCAGACGAGATGAAAACAAAAGTTTTGAAGTGTCTGAAATACTTTAAGCTGGAACTGAAAATCGTCCTGAAACAGAGGGAATAAATCATTTGTTGTTGATCAGTGGACGGCGTAACAACAGAGCGACCCTCGGGGACAAAGCCAGGGGGTCGACTGAAAACAACGCGTGAGAGGAAAACCAAAGTTTAAATAACTGTTTCAAGATTAAATAATCCATGTTTCAAAATAAAAGCTCACTGCAAAACACTGCAGGGCCAAAACAAACACTGTACTTTTGCTTTGAAGACAAATCTCCGGACAGGAAGTGAATGAACCGATGAAAGTTGGAGCCGGTGTCCTCTACACATGTCCGTCCAACAGAGGAGCTCGAGCGTGCACCGGGCGCTAAATGTGCACGTGTCAGCGTGTGCGGCGGCCGTGCGAGCTAATAAAGATAACCATCTCATGCCAGGCGGCCCTCAGCCTTCCTGGCGCTCCTCGTCCGCCGCGCGGCTCTAAATGCCACCGGGCAGCTACCTCCTTGATGATGGGCGATAAAAGAGAATGATATCATATTTGACACCTGCAGTAAAGTGGTGGAACTTCAACCTTGAGAGCCAACTCCCTCAGTGCGTCGTAAAAATGAAAAAGTCTCTGAGACGCAGGCGCAGCCTCGCGACCTCGTCACTCCCCTTTAATGGAAGCCGGGCAGATTCGCCGTGCACGGCGTCGGGTGGGTTTAAGTTCAGCTTCACCAGAGACGTAAGGATGGATAAAACCCATCTGAAGCTCGGGGTTCACTTTCATCTTAATTCAATTATCTTTTTTTTATATGAACTATTTTTAAGATTACCCTGATTTACTTCAGGTTCCCACAACATTGAGTAAAAGTGTTAGTATTACATTAGGAGAATATATATTTATTTGTAATTTACGAATAATTCTGTTCCTTCACAAGCTGCTGCTGAGTTTGAGGCGGTCCATCTCTTTGGGCTGGGAGGTATTAGTGTAGTAGTATTTGTATATTCTGTGGTATATGTGACTAACAATATATAAATATCTTTTTAAGAATTAAAACCTTGAATGTGTTTTTCGCCTGTGTTCTGTTTCTGTGAAGCGTTTGTACGTCTCGTACCTGACGAGGCTGTTCTTGTTGTCGGGGTCGGACGCGCTGACCGAGCCAATGATGGTGTTCCTGGGGGCGTCCTCTTTGGTCTCCATCACGTAGCTGGCCTGCTGGAACACCGGCGGCTCGTCCTTGTCCTCCACCACGATCTTGACGGTGGCCTCGTCCCTGAACGGGCCCATGGAGAAGAAGCGGGGGTCGACGTGCACGTTCTCCACCTGGACGCGGAGGCTGTACTGGCGCTTCTTCTCAAAGTCCAGCGGCTGCAGACAGAGGGACGGGAAGTGAGGACGATGTTTGACTCCACGTGTTGTCATGCAACAAAAAGAAACGTCTGTTTTTGCTTTAATCGTCCTCTCACATTGACTCTTAAACTCTCATCGGTATGCAGCGGCGCGTTCAGAAAAACTCATCTACATTCACAGCATCGGGCCACGTTTAACTTCAGGTCAGATTCTGATTTTATTCATTAAACTGACAAACTTTTGCAAAGCGTCGACTAATGAGCGTCAGCGTCGGGTCCCGCTGCAGAACCACGGCACGGCCAAACCCCCGCGCCGCGCTCAGCTGAGGCTGAGGCGCGTCGTGGTTTCTCCACTGATTGATTTCCAGATTCTTTGAAAGGATCGATCAAAGTCATCCCCTGATGTTTTCTGCGTGACATCTGTTCCCGTCTCCGTCGTTTTGTCGTAATTATGAGATCATTGCTGCAAATTAGGCCTCAGAAAATACGCTGCGACTTTGTTTCATTTGATGAAAAATATTCTTCTTATTATTATTATAGCATTTGGACCTGATTAAGCTCTTCAAAAAACAAACACATCCAGAGATTAAACAAAATAAAAGCCGTTTTTTTTTTTTAAAATCTAGGTTAACAGTCATAACTAAAAAAAAACAAAAAAAACATTGTTTTACTTGAAACAATTTTTTAATATTTCCAGCTGTTAGCTAGCTCTGCTCATATGCTATGCTAACCTGCTCTTCAACAGTGAGACGATGAAGAAGAGGGGACTTCTGGGAAAATAAAGCTTCCACCTTTATCTGGTCAAACTTCATGTTTTTTGTATATATATTAATACTTTCAAAAATACTGTAAAGACTTTGAACTGTATGACAACGAAGATATAAGAAGCATAAGAAGCTGCATTGACGCTGCTCTTTATGGGAACAGGTCTGGAAATGACACGGACGCTCAGATTTAACCACGGCGTGGTCGCTGCTCGTGTCGGGGGGTGGTCCCCACGTTACGTCTGTTCTGGACGTCTCGTTTGTTTGCTTGAAAGGGATCAGGTGTGTTGTGATCCCGATGAGCCTGTGTTGCTCCACTCTCACGTCCTACGACGAGCCGGATGATTAGCGGCCTGCGCGGCGGCCGCTGCGCTCCGCGGCACGTTAGCAGGATGTGACAGCTTTCATGTTCCCGCTCTGAACTTTGTTCTGAAGCCGCAGCCGCAGAAGGTGTCCCCCTATTGATGGAAATAATTGGTGAGCGTTGCATGTTAATACCCCCCGGAGGCGGGCGGGAGCAGCCGGATCAGAGCGGGCGCTCCTCGCGCGCTGCCTACTGCACATATGAAAGGACGCCGCCGCCGCCGCCGTCACTGGAAACGGCCCATGAAAGCTCCAGAATCAAGATGGAGCGAACGATCTTCTGACGCCGTGAATAATAAAACACTCGACAAGCCCATTTAATTAGTAGGTTCAGAATCAGGGCATGCCCCCCTCCCCCTCCCCACTAACACGGGCTCCACCCGCACGCCACGCCGCCACAGCACCGCCGCGGCTACAAAAGGCAATTATGTCATCTTCCACTTAATGATGGCATGATGGAGGCGATCGATCGGAGGCTGCAGGGAGGCCGCTTGATAAGGCGGCTGCCAGATTCTGTTGAATACATCAGGAACACGCCGCAGCACACGGCCCGACGCCGCGATCCATACCGAGCGTCAATACTTCAGCTTTGGTCTCGGCTGAGGGGAGGAGCGACTCTCGCTCAGACGTGTGGAGGGGAAGTGTGAGAGGAAATCTAATAACTCCTGCGTTTCTGTGACTCTGTGTCTATCGGACGTTCCCTCTCGTGCACGGAGAGCAGGTCTGAGGTGGAAGAGTCGACACTTTGTGAGCTGCAGCAAACTCTGCAAATGAAGCTTTATGATGCTTTCAATTTATCATCCTGACCGGTTCCATGAAACGGAACTCCACACCGCTCAAGGCTGCGGCTCCTCCTCTGCCTCACTCTTCCTCTCTCCGCCTTCTGACAAACTGAGCAGGCTCGTGTGTTAAGAACAAACACCTGCAGGGAACTCTTCACTCCATCACAAGCCAGATCAATTTGAATCTTCCCGAGGAACAGACGTCAGGTCCCGCATGAAATCAGGCCGGATCAGAAAAGAATAAAATTGTAGAAGCTGGTGATTTAAGTTCCTCCTCGAGTTCTTCTTCCACACAAAGAAATAAACAGGAAACTGGAGCGGAGCTCATGCTTTTCAAATCTGAACCCTGTGTGTAGCACTGTCACGTTAGACCAGGTGAACCCCCGAGGAGTCTCTGCAGTGGAACGACCCGCCCGAGGAAATGTAAATCCTCTCTTTCGATGAACTTCTGGAACAGACTCTTTATCTGTTTTTGATGAAGCATGAACCCGCTTCTTGTTCTTCCAGCGTTTGGGGGAATAGAAAAGTCATGTGATCGTTTCACACGGCGTCTCTGACCTTCCTCAGCACGATCATGCCGTCCTGCGTGCTCCTGTTGGTGGTGATGTCGAACGTGCCGGGCCCGTCGCTCCCGATGATCCTGTACGCCATCGCCGCGTTCTCGCCGATGTCTCTGTCCATGGCTCGGATCACTCCCACCGTGGAGCCCAGCTCCATGGACTCGGGCGCCCAGAACTCGTAGAGGGCTGCGGAGAGAGATAGAGAGAGACAGAGACGGAGGAATTTTAACGATGAGGTAAGTCCTTGGATTCCCTTTCCATTTTTCTTTTGTAAAGATCGGATTCATTACTGAGGAGAATCGATGCTTCTATTTTGATTTGGTGACAATTTTTAACGGTGAAAAGTTTGAAAAAAGCGCTAAAAAAGCGTTACCGCCCTAATACTGACCGCGGGATTCTCGCGACCGAGTCAGAACCAATCAGAGGGCGCTGAGGCGATGGAGACGAAGGTGAGGAGGAGGAGGATCGAGCTTCAGGTCGCGACATAAATTCTGGGCCAATTTGCAGAACATAAATTAATTGCCCCTCCGTTTCTTTTTTTTTCGGGTGTTGTTGTTATTGTACGAGATGATTTCCTGGTTGGAGGTGAGAGAATTGATGGCGGCCTGTCAGCCGCCCCGGCCCCGCTTGCATCTCGTACTTAAATAAATAGCCGGACTGCAGGAGGGAGCGTGATATACACACAGCCGGCGGAGACAAACACCACTGACACACTAATAAAACACGCTGACAGTGTTTTGGCAACGCCTGAGTCGGCAGGTCGCCGCGACGCCGACACACACACACACACACACGTCAACACAGTGTGGTAGTGACGCACCAGTAGAAGGTTCCCTAGGCTAACTGGTATTTAGCATTGGGTGGAGAAGAAGAGGCATCACTCCTGCAGACAACAATCATATCGCTTCCTGACACTCCACCTCCTCTGGGGTTCACATTACAATATTTCTTTCTCTTTCTCCCGCTTTCAATCTCCCCCTCCTCCGTTCCTCCATCACGGCCTGTCTTTTTGTCGTCTGCCTCACTCTTCGTCTTTCTTCCCCCTCCTGTCATCTCTTCATCCCCTCCGTATCCATCTCTCTCTCTCTCCGCTGTTCATTCACTGGCGGCGGAGCCCAGATGACAGCATCTGCACCCCCCCCCCCCCCCCCCCCCCCCCCCCCCCCCGTCCTCCTCCTCCTCCACCTGCCTAAACACTGATGGGAGGAGGAAGAGGAGGGTGATAAATGGGGGGACAGCAGGAGTTCTGTGGTTGTGAGTTTTTCCCTTTTTCGCCCCTCCTCTGTACAGTTGGCTCTTAGCGAGGGGCTAACACAACGACACTGGTAATCTGTCAATCTGATCCGGCTGCTGTCGCCGCCCGGCAAAGGCACGAGAGGAGGGGGGCGGGGGCAAAGGGAGACAATGTGTGAGACGGAAAGAGAGCGCGCGAGAGAGAGTAAAGAGGGAGGGATTGATGTGTCACGAGTTTAACAAAAAGGAAGGAGGACCAAGGACAGTGAGGAGCACTAAAGTGAGAACATTGGTTTTATGGAGTAACGGCAGCAGGAGAAAGACTTAATAACAGCACAGAGACAAAGGGAGAGGAAGAGGAGAGCAGATAAAACCCAGGGAATGTACTCTCTCCATTTAATAGGGATTACAGGGATGATCTGATGCACTTTGCGGGACCTTTCGCTCCGTCATATGGCTCTATATTTAATTATTCCCTGCCTTTAAGAGCCTGGCCTCAGTGGCACAGAACCCAGAGCGCCCTGCAATAATCCAAATTCGTTTTGAAACTGACACCAGATGGGGAAGGCTCACACAGACGGGAGGCTTGCACGGGACGGCCACCGCGCATGTGCGCGCGCGTACTCACTCTTGGTGAAGCGCGGCGGGTTGTCATTGACGTCGGAGAGGCTGATGCTGACCGTGGTGGTTCCTGAGAGCCCGCCCATCTGCCCGGCCATGTCTTTTGCCTGGATCACGACCTCGTAGTGCTGCCTGACCTCTCGGTCCATGTCGGACAGAGTCGTCCTGATCAGGCCTGAAGAGACAGACACAGAATTTAAACGAACGTCCTTCTCAAAGTAAATCAGCAAATAAATATCTGAGGATTTTATGGATTATTTCTAATTAATATTTCCAGCACTGGAAAATAACACAGTATATTTTCTTAGTTACTGTGATTAAAAACACGTCTCTAAAGTAGATTTATTTCCAGACACGTATTTATTCTTATTTTATTACATTAAAAGTGAAAATCATGAAAACAAGCTGCACAAAATAAAAAAAAATCTGTGTTCAAAGCCTTTCAGACTCTGTTGTAATCGTCGCTTCACACAATTTAAAAGTATTGCACGAGTGCTCAACGCGAGAGGACCCTGCGACCTCGTTGACCTTTCACCTTTGGCCGATGTGCAGACGCTAATGGAACTTTAGGATGTGTGGGAACACAGAGTCTGAATAACTGTGAATAACTTCACAAAATCAGTTCCCAAAATTAGCTCAGGTAGAAAAATCACTGGCTGAGAGAGAGAGAAAAAAGAGCCCTGTCTGCGTCCGCTGTATTGAATTAAAGATATTTCATTTTTTTAGATTAATGCATCTACAGGCCACGTAATTAAAGCACTAAGAACCTTTTATCAGGGAAAGGTCGGCGCCCCCGCTCTGTATGCGCAGGAGCACGCCGTGGCGATCGTGTTCTCCTGATTCAGCCGATAAGCTGAACCAGAGCCGGGAAAAAACACCACAGAGTGTTCCTTTAATTCCCCAGACGCAGCATCATTTAACTTCTCTTTGGAATTAACAGTCTGTTAATGTTCGGCCTTTCAAGTGGCGTGCGGCGGGGCACCTCTCCGCTCCGGCGTGTCAGATCTCCAGTTTGGAGTCGGGACAGAGAGCGACTGAAGCCGTAATTGGCAGCACATTCAAAAGTTCCCATCAGAGCGGCGCGCTCACATCCTGTCTGCTATCGCACGGCGTACGAGAGCAGCGCAGACAAAATGAAGTGTGGGAATAAAGACGAGGAATAAACGGCTTTGACAAACTTCAGCTCTTTCCGCCTGGACTGATGATTCACTGCAAATCAAACGAGGAGGAAGAGGCGGCACATCACTCAGGCTCAGATCACTCCGGCCCCTACGACTCCTGCCTCTCTCCCCCCTTCCCTGCTACTCCCTCTTTGCTTTCCCACCTCCCTCCTCCGTGCCGTGCGATTTATCTCTCGGCCGCCGTGCGGCGAAGAGAAGAGCGGCGGTCGCAGGAAAGCCGCGGCATCTTAAGGACCCGGCGCCAGGCCGCGTCTACCTTTGTTGCTGCTTAATGACAACAATACAGGAGCACAGAGGAGGAGAGCAGAAACAAATCCTGCTTATAATGTGATGTCCAGGCCTGTCTTTGTGTAAGGCGGGATGTCAGCTTACATACCACATGTGGGATAAACCATATTACTGTTAATCCCTGCGCTAATCTGCAAATGGCTTTTTTTTTTTAGTCGTTTCCCTTTTGTTTAAGCAAAAGAAGACACGAGTGGGACGCGTTCCAAAGCGCGCATTAATGATTAAAACTAGCATGTGGCTACATTTTGTGTTTGGTTCGGTGCCACTCTCTCTGACTCCAAATCCCCGCCGCTCGAGAGGAGGCAGACATGTTGTTATTTCTGGATCTGGATGGAGAGGAAAGTTCCCTGGTTCTGTCCCGATGACTCGTTCTAAGTTGCATTTTGTATTTCTTATTAATTCATGTGTGATTTGGTCGTTGCCCTGTGAGTGGTTTGGGGGCCACCAAAACCCCAGGGGCCGGCCCTGCCTGATCTGCTCTGATTGCACACAAATATTCCTTTAACATCTAAGAGAGACGGGTTAAAATATGACTCCATCGTCACTGACCGGTATCCGGGTCCACGGAGAAGTACGGGTGGCCCTCCAGGATGCTGTACACCACCTTGGCGCTGTTCCCGTAGGTGGCGTCGTCCGCGTCGGTGGCCGTCACCTGAATCACCGAAGTGCCTGCCGGGGGAGGAGGAGGAGAGATTCAGATCAAGTCTTCTGTACATGCTGAAAACTGCCGGCTGGATAATTGGCTAAGCTCATGCTCCTTGTGATGAGGTGTCGGCTCCTGTCCTCATCTCCCTGCGCAGAAAGTGACGGATCAGTTCGGTCCCTTTGCATTACCGGAACCAATCTTTACGGCTCGGCCACTTATGCCCGTATATGTGATTGATTCACGCGTCTAATCGATAAGTCCTAATGTATTTTTCGAAGTATATCTCTACTGAGCATACAGGCGACCCCGATACCGGCTCTTTGCAAACCCCCGGCAGCCTATTAGTGTCTCCACGTATCTGCGGAGTGGAAGAAGCCAAATATCTGATAGCGGGAGAGCGACTGATCCATTTTCTCTTCCAGAAAGGCTGAAGCTGCTTCAGCAGAACAAAAGAAAGCGGTTAGCCAAGTGTTACCTCCCAAACGGCGCCTCGCAGGGCCAAGCGTTGCCTCATTACATGCAGGGGGAAATTAATTGAGTAGAAATATTTAATGGCAAAGGGGTATAAATATAGAATTGTGCAATACAAGGAGATAACGACCTCATGAAAGTTCTGTTAATCTGATGTCAGGCGAGATGTGTGAACGCAGGAGGAGGAGGAGGAGGAGGAGGAGAGCTTCCTGCTTTAAAACATCACGATGAAGGGTGACGGAAAAAACCTGAGGGACCGAGGCACCATGGATGTCTGGCTCGGTGTCGGTGACAGTTGGGCAGGAAGTTCACCGAACCTTGATCACTAATACCCCTAACTAGGGAGTTAGACTCAAACAGGCTTTTCTGACACGGTGGCTTTTAGAAAAAATATCACTGATGCACGTCGGCCATCTCATCGTCGACTTTTAGGGGAGAAGAGAGGAGTCGGGGAGGGGGGGCGACCGCGGCCTCTGGTGAAGGTAGAGTAAATTACCCTGACTGTAATCACTCAGTTGTCACAGGAGGGCACTCGTCGTCAAAGTCGTCCCTGACCGGGAGTCCGAGGGAAGAATGTCAGGGCTGGAGACGACAGTAAAACTCCAGTGCGTGTGTGTGTGTGTGTGTGTGTGTGTCACGTTTAAAGGGGCCGCGTCTCGGCGCAGTCACTCGTGAACACATGCTCTGCCAGGCGGTGACATCACACCTCAGTTGTTGCCATGGGCACCCGTGCTGCCCTTAGATAAGTGCCGGCCTCTCTCTTGGGGTTGCTGAACCGAGTGACAACTCTGTCACATGTCTGGGCTGCAAGACCCTCGTCCCCCAGTCCGGGAGCAGCCGAGGGTTCACCGCATGTTTTCATGCAAGTATTGATTAGGAGCCTTTTTATATTGTTTATCTATATTCATGAGGCCGGTGTGTACTCTTAGACCAGCAGCCGGAGCAGAGTGCACGCTGAATTAAAGTTTCATTTTGTTGCCGAATGGAGAGAACAAATGATAATGCGAGCGCTGTCTGAGGGGCGACGATGTTGCTAATTAAATTAAATACTGTTTTAATAAGATACAATACTGCGTTTAAGAGATTATCTGCTCCGGCGCTGTCATGCGTCACCTTGTTTATTCTGCGGTCATAAAACGACGTCTCCCTCTGCCGTAATTAGCCGGGCCGGCGTTGTCGAGTCGTTGTTATGATTGATAAAGTCCCATTGATCCAGTAGGACTGGCATCTCTCTCCCGTTTGAATGATAAACCTGTTAATCCGGCTCCTTCCCTTGTGTACCCGCTTCATTATTGTGTGTTTCATCATCATCGGGCAAATATGGTTTAACGCCACGAGCGGGATTTTCTGTTCCAGCTTCAACAGCTGGTTCGTTTCTGGCAGACAAATCTCGTCTTTATGTTTCCTGAATAATTAAAACTCACCGATGTCGGACTTCTCAGGGACCCGGGCAAAGTACGGGTCCTTGGTGAAGCGCGGCGCGTTGTCGTTGATGTCGTGGATCTTGATGATGAAGTCAGACTGGCCCTCCAGCGTCTCGTTGGTGAAGCGGTTGATGGCTTTGGCGTGGAGGGTGTAGGAGGCCTTCTCCTCCCGGTCCAGCCTCTTGGTGGCGTGGATGTCCCCGGACTTCTCGTCGATCTTGAAGAGGGACCCCGCCCCCTCGCCGGTGAGGACGTACCTCACGCTGTCGTCTCCTCGGTCAGAATCTGAATGAAGCTGAGATGGAGAAAGAGAGAACAGAAATGGGCGGATCAGAACCCTCCCAACGGTTTCACGCAGCTGTTTGTGGTGTTTAATAAATCCCCACTCTGCCGCTCTCTGTTACTAATTGTTACGGCACAACAGTGACTCAAACTCCACTTCATGAAAGCTTCCACATTTGCTTAATTTGCTGTGAGTGTCAGCTCGCTCGTTCGGGGGGAAAACTCTGCAGCGGCAGTAGGCCCGAGCAGACAGAACCACGTCCGACGCAAAATTAATTTTAAAAAACCAGAGCAGCGCTTGATTGACGGGCGATCTCTGAGAGGCGGAGAGCAAAAACACATCCCGGCAATGAGCACTTTGTGCCGGAGATGTTGACGAAATCAACTTACGGAGCAGAAAGCACTTCAGTATTTCTGATACACATATCAATAATCGGACCAGTCTTGGCCTTGGCAGAGAAACCCTGACAGCTTTGATAAACGCTCCATCTGCGCACGCTTGGGGCTTCACCTCGAAAAACGCACGGCCGCAGAGTTTCCAGCCTCACGAGTTTCTGGTTTGGTTGCACGCAGGTGGCCGTCGTGAGCTTCTCTACCGCAGGGAGGCATAACAAACAGAATGCCGGTGGGTCGAAGCCTGTGCAGTAACAGCATGAGCGTGTGCGCACGTCCGCCCCCTGCCAATCCCTGATGGACCGGCAACGCCGCCGCTTTGCCAAGGGACCACGAGCGTCCACTCGTCTGCAGAATATCTCCTCTCTTTCTCTCCTGTTTTAAATTTTTTTTTTTTTTTTTTTTTGCAGCTTAGCATGCTCTGACGTTTTAATTCCACCACTAAATCCCCCCACCCCCCAGCATATTTATCTCAGAGAACTCATCAAAAGCTTGTCCAGTCCCCCCCCCCCCCACACACACACAGCGTCCCTGCCCACTTCCCTGTCACTGCTTTAATAACCAAGGACATGCTAATTGCTGGGGGGGTGACGGACGCACGGAGGCCACATGTTTGCAGACATGCCTCAAAATGAGCCAAGAGCCGCGTGACTGTTTCCTCCGATAAGTCGCTGCGAAGTTTCCAGCCTCACGAGTTTCTGGTTTGGTTGCACGCAGGTGGCCAAACAAACAAAATGCCGGTGGGTCGAAGCCTGTGCAGTAACAGCATGAGTGTGTGCGCACGTCCGCCCCCTGCCAATCCCTGATGGACCGGCAACGCCGCCGCTTTGCCAAGGGACCACGAACGTCCACTCGTCTGCAGAATATCTCCTCTCTTTCTCTCCTGTTTTAATTTTTTTTTTTTTGCATGAGCAGCAGCTTAGCATGCTCTGACGTTTTAATTCCACCACTAAATCCCCCCACCCCCCAGCATATTTATCTCAGAGAACTCATCAAAAGCTTGTCCAGTACCCCCCCCCCCCCACACACACACAGCGTCCCTGCCCACTTCCCTGTCACTGCTTTAATAACCAAGGACATGCTAATTGCTGGGGGGGTGACGGACGCACGGAGGCCACATGTTTGCAGACATGCCTCAAAATGAGCCAAGAGCCGCGTGACTGTTTCCTCCGATAAGTCGCTGCGATCGGATGTAATTCTGAGTCCTGCTATTGACACCTCATTAACTCGAGTGAGCCGTTTGATTGTGGCGGTTCGGCGGCGACGGCAGCGGCGAGTTGTTGTTGTTGCTGTTGTTGTTATTGTTGTTGTTGTTGCTGTTGTTGTGCCGTGCCAAGCGTTCTTGGCTGGGCCGACTGGACAGACTGCGGGGGGATATTGTACGCTGCAGCTGGGTCATGTGGGAGCACGCTGCAAAATCTCCACGCTCATCATATATTCAAAAGCTTTTCATCCCAGGTGCTCGGGAGCTTTACTAATTCATGCTGTTTTATCAGGGCAGAGCTGGCACACGGCAGACGAGCAGCTTTGTGGATTAGCATCTTTAACACTATTTTGTTCTCTTGCTTGAATGCTGGTTAAAAAATGACTGTTTTCATTCCTTCCTCTGTCTGACAGAGCCAGCCGAGTGTGTTGCAGAATTTTAGCATCTTCGGATTAGGATCTCCAGTGTGTGTGTGTGTGTGTGTGTGTGTGTGTGTGTGTCCGTCTAACCAAGCCAGGAGAATATCTTGCAGCATTTTATTTGTTTTCTGTTCCGCTTTACAGTTCATGCTTCCAAACAGAGACTCAGTTGGCTGAAAACAATCCACTTCAAAATTATTATCTTTCTCCTGCTGTTAGAGCTGCAATGTTCTTTTCTATGATTGTCTATCAAGCCGCCTATCTCTGCCGGCGCGACAATTCAGTTAATAACTGTTGAGTCCGCTCCGTTCGGGCCGAGATGTGCGATAGACAGCGTGACACACGTGGCGTCCACTGTCATTTCTATGGAAACAGAGAGATCTGGCGGCTCTGAGGGCGTCCACCGCCCTCGCTCCCCTCAAGGATATCACGAGGCAGCACGGAGCATCGAACCCCGTTGTCTGCCGCGGTGACCCCGTCCCTCCCAGTTGGCCGCAGCGCCGATGAGGAGAATTTACTGCCGCCTCTCTGCTCAAATTAAGAGCAGGGGAAAAAACCTCTCCCAGAAATCAATGTGGCAGCCCAACGTGCATTCACAATGGCCCCTCTGATCAATTTATATCGAAAATACAATTAAACTGTCACAGGGTGAGAAAAGAAAGCCACATGTGCAGTCAGTATGGTCACCAAGTAGCCCGGACACATCGATAGCTCGCCTTTTCTCCTCTGCCCTCCTGCGGTTCCGACTCGTAAAGAAGCCAGAGAGCATGACGCTATTAACACTGGGACTTCAGCTCAACAAAGACGACGCTGTGAAGGAAATCTCCATATGATCACCGCAGATATTCAGGGACACAATTCTCTGGAGATAACTCAAATACAGAAATGAAAGATGGTGCACGAGCATGCTGTGGTGGATACTTCTCCCGTGTCTGTCTGGAAACTACAGTATGAGCCTGCAGGCGGCAACTTGTTAGCCTAGCTTAGCTTTTTGTACTTTTGGTTTTTGTAGCGATCAAATCAGTTAATTAAGAGTCTTCTTATCGAGCTCTCTAGTCTCAAACTATTTTAACCTGTTTGTGACAGAGGGAAAAAAAAAATCTTGAGAGAGAGGAGAAGATCAAGAGAGAGTTGCTGAGCTCAAATCAAGGCAACTTGATTGCAGAGAAGAACTTGAAACACGTTGATTCGCATTGGAAACAGGTTGAAAAACTCTTTGAGGGAACCAGGCGTTAAGAACTCAATTACAGACAGGGAGGCATTCACTTTGAAATCCATCGTACCTTCCATGACGTGATATATATTTCAAAACCTTCCTCTCAATTAGCCTCCTCTGCTCCCTGACACCATCACATTTCCAAAGCCTGGCCTTCTTTCACAGGAGAAGATATTTATTTGCATTCCTACGTGCTCCAACTTGCAGTTTGAAGAGGGCTGAGGAGTGAAGTGGTACTCATCAGACATCTGTGCGTGAGAACTTACGAGCGAGCCGTCTTTGTTTGTGGAATTAATCAGCTTCAAGTGCAGCAAATGTTACTGCAGACTCGGTCTGGCCGCCATTTGTGCCGCACTCGATTCGGGCCAAAAAGATGGCACTGGAAACGGGCTGCTCGGGGCAATTAGCCAGTTAGCCTTTAAGGCCTTGTGTCCTGGCCTGTTGAGAACTGGCTGCCGTCTCTGTAGCCAGATGGTAGCCCCAGACTTTGCCCAAAAATAGCCGATCAAATGTGTGTTGATGTGTAAACTTTGAGATATGTGGTCGGAGCAGCGGACACTTAAAGGTGAAATGTCAGTTAACATTTGTTTCTCTCTCGTGGACATCTGACGAGGTTTTCCTTTCATTTCCGCTGCGCTTTCTGTTAGCGACAGACAACTCCCAACGGCTCGTCCTATTGGCCAGCAACGGACAAACAGACGTCCTCGTGTCAGTCCAGAGGATTTGTTTTAACGACCTTAACTCAAGGAATGAATGCAGGCTACAGGAGGTGTCTTACTGAGGGTTTATTTTATAGGTTTTTAGTTTGTTTTTAGTTTGTCGTTTAGCAACCGCTACTGTGGAGATAACATTTTAAAAAGAGATGATAAATAAACTGTTCTTAAAAAGACTTTATTTGTCCTGAACACAGGATGAAATATTCATGGGTTTGTGCAGTTTTACTCTTAAGACTTTAAAGTTCCTAATTTATGAAGAAATGACTTCATAATGCTGCGGTTTGTTTTGCAAACTGGATACATCAGGATTCCGAAGAATCTTTGGAACTAAACTAAACTCTCGCGTGGGCTGATGAGCTCAGAAATCAAAAGTTAACTGTTTTTTTAAAAGCAGGAATCATAACAAAGTGACCTGGAAAATCCCGGCTACGACCCTGCGTCGCTCTCGTCTCCATGCTGATGGTTCGATGATAGAACTTTGGCTGAAAGAGCGGTGAACAGGTGAAACCAACGAGACAAAGCAGCGGCGCTGCGGCGACTGATGTTCGCGGGTCCCACCACTGCATGACCTCATCACACTCCTTCTTCCGCTGCTCGTGCTCCGAGGTAGACGAGCATAATTGAAGCTGCCCCCTCCAGGAGCACAAGAGGGAACTTATCGCCTAATCAACAAACACAGCCAACGTGTGCTCCAGGTCGCCGCTGGAGACCGCAGGGGTTGCCATGGCGCGGTTACAGCCCGGCCTGTGCCATATTGCAAACTCCTCTGCCAAGGTGAGCAGCTGGTAATGGGGGAGCATGAGCACAGAGCAAAAAAAAAAAAAACCACGCCCCCCCCACCCCCTACAAACAAACACACAGAGCCCTGCACCTTTCCACTCCGCTGCTGTCGCTCAAGTGTCTCCCCCAGGACGCCTCAGCCACTGAGTCATGCTGGAGTGGGAAGCGTTTTATGTCTGTGTTCATCTGCCTCCTTCTTTACCCCCTTCCTCTGATTTCCAGCCCATTACTGGGTGCTGCAGTTTGAGGGCGTGCGCGTGGGCGTGCGCGCTAGTGTGTTCGTTCACATGCAGGAAACACTCCTCGCTTGCAAGGGACTATGTTGAGGAGTCTACCCACCAGGCCCAGAACCACTGGGGCCTATCAGGAGCTGTAAATACTTTATGAGATATGATAGTGCAGCACAAACACTCCTCAACCACAGGCCATTAACCATTTTCCGAGGATACGTGCCCTTTGGTAAAGTAAGAAATAATAAAATAAACAAACATTCTCTTCCCCCAGTGACAGAGCCGGCCCTCGGAGGCCTGTATGCAGCTCGCCTGCTAATGAGAGGCAGCGTACGATTCCCCCTCCTGCAGGAAAAACACAGAGTCGCTGGCCAATACAGCGAGATTAGCAAGATTAGCAGCCAAGCAGCTCCCCGACGAGACGCTGCCAGAGCCTCATCTCCATCACTTCTCCTAATTCCTTCCTGTTCCGACTGCCTTTGTTCAGCTTGTTCAGGAAAGATCGCAAATTTCATTTGTTAACTCGATAAAGCCTTTGTTTAAAAAGACAAGAGACGAAGAAGTAAGGAGCAACAGCGGGCAGATCGGGCTTTCACAAATAAGCGAGACAGGATGCTGATATTCACGAGCAGTTTCATCATCTTCTTCGTGTGAGAGCGGCTCCCTTGTTTGTAATAACACATTGTGTTATTTCCAATTCTGTTTTTTTTTTTTTTTTTTTTGCACCTCAAACAATAGCGGTTTTGTTCCATCTGTGTTCTCTGGTTGCCATAAAGTCACACACAATGACAAAAACCCTGCTTTGTTTTTTTTTTTTTTTTTTCTGTATTTCCGACCCCGACTCTGTGAGCGTGTGTGTCCTCCACCTGAGGAGACAGATGCAGGCGGCTGTTCCTCTGCGTTGAGCGATGTAGTTCGGCTCAAAACACTATTCCTTCCCTTCAGGGCCTCATTCATCATTTGTACTTTATCTTGCAATTAACAAACAGTAATTGCAATCAGATAAGATCCCCGTCCTGAAATCCTGCGTGACGCCCGGCGAGCGAGCCGACGAGAGGGAGAGCGCCCAGCTGCATGTGCTTGGGGGGGAAACAACAAGCGCTCAGAGTCATGATTAAGTGCGGCACTCGATGGTTGATGCCTTAATGGCGTCTTCAGGAGACAGGCTCTTAGGATGCGGCCTCTGGCTCTCTAAGTGTAGACCACACTCAGATAATCCATTCTTCTTTCGCTATTAGTCCTTTTACAAGCTAAAAGGACGAGTGGCACATCAATCACCACTCTCCAAAGACAAAGTGGTTTGATCATGCCTGGTACTTACTTTTGATCTTCAGTCACTACGGTTTCTTTTTTTACTTTCCAGCTTTTTGTGTGTTTTTTTTTTTTTTTGTTCCTTCTCGTATTTGCCCGCCTCGCGCTGTAGCGGGCTCTGTAATCCTTTTAGACCGGGGCTGAAAGTCAACGCTCACTCAGGGAGGACGTATGTTGCAGAATCTCATTTGGTTGGATGACTCTATCCTCCGCGGACACACGATTGGAATGCAAAGCACTGGCCCCATTCAGCTCCTCGCACAAAACAGCCTTTCTTCCTCCTCAGTCATCCTGACCTTGCCACGACGCTTCACAATCTCCTCAATTACAGTAGCTTGGAAGAGGAGACTGATATCTGCACTTCCGCTCCGCTGCATGTAATGCAAGCATTATTTGGCCCCGTCGTCTTGTACGTCCCCCAATGTTATCTGGGTCGACACGGTGTTTCCATTTTGTTGAAATGATAATACCTTCGGAGGAAGTCGTATTTCACTGCAGGTCGAGCTTTGGATTCACTTGATGTGAGCGGAACGGACGGCAAGGCGCAGGACACACGGCCAACGCAGCCCGCGGACGGACGGACAGGAGTACTGCGTCAATTAGAGCAGATCTTTCCCTCACCGCATCGGGAACGCCGTTATTCTTCCCACAGAGGGAGGTTTGGTTCCTCCTACCGTTACAGAAACTTAAATGCCCAATATTGTCATCTCAAAAAGGAGTTATAAAATTTAAATGAGGCACAAAAATCTGGTGAAATCTTCTGTGCTCTGGTTTGATGGACGGGGTGGACTCAGAAGCTGCGTCCTCATAAATATGTATCGACAAGGCGAGAACATAATGAGACATTTTTACATGAACCAAAGAAAAGCGACCGTTCAAATGTCGACATGTAAAAAGTTCAGGCTGTGTTGTGTTGACAGAGGCTTTGTGTGAAGTTTGAAAAAGACTAAATCCTCGAAGAATCAAAAAACTCCAAATACAAGAAAAGAGAAAGGAAGCTGCAGAGTTTGTGTGTGTGGAAGTTGTTGCTTCATCTTGTGTTGCCGAAGCGATCACCTCCGTGGTGTCGGCACTTGTTAGAGACCACTTATCAGTTTAACGGTGCGGCGCGTCACCCTGAGCCGTCTAATGATGAAGTTTAGAGTGTGTTGCTCTCTTCTGTCTCGCCTCAGCTTTAGTGGGTGGTGATGGCAGCTCGCAGCGACTACAGCGCACTTCCCTCTTTCATTCTGAACAAACTGCTGTCGAAACCGAAAAAAGGGAGAGAGTTTAAATTCTGAGGGAGCTGAGCTAAGCTTCTTCAGGAGACCTAAGCTCCTCAGAAAACTGCAAGTGCGAGCGGCGGAGGAGAAGTGACAGTTTAACCATCCGGGACGTGAACACAAACATTTCTGCAGCCGTGATGTCGGGGAAGGAGAAACATGAAAACATGGAACGGCTCTCTGGTGCACACGGAACACACCGGCGTTATTAGGAAGACGATTCTTGTGCCGCAAGCGTCGAAACGTGCGCGAAAACTTTTCATCGTGTGAGGCTGCTGTGGTGCGAAAACTGTGACGCTACCTTTCCGACGTACTGCATGTCCGTGCCGGTGTACTCCTCCAGCAAAAAGAACTGGTTCCACATCCACCCTCGTTTGGAGCGTCTGAGTGGCACTCCGTTGGCGTCCTGTCCCGTCAGACCCGCGGACCCCCTCCGCCCCCCCGTAGTCCTCCGCAGGGCCCTGAGCCCGTACGCCGGAGCGGCGAGGTGCGCCGCCGCCCACAGCGCCATCAGCACGCACACCTTCCTTCTGTCCATGACCACGCCGCCCGCTCTCGTCTCTCTGCCCGCTCTGAGGTCTGCGTCTGGCGTTCTTTGGTCAGAGCGTGGGATCAGACCTCATGCTGTAACCTACTGAAGCAGGGACGGCTCCTCGCTCTCATATGGGGAGGCGACCAGCACCTGGAAGATTTACACAGAAAAACAGAGAGTCAATACCGGGAGGGGAGGAAGCCATTTGTTACCGTGCCAGCTCTCGACTTTTCTCACAAGCTGAACTTGAGCCCACGGTGATGGAGAAGAAGAGGAAACTCAGGCAAGAACAACTAACATAACAACTCTGTGAATGAGATATAGATTACTGACAAATGAAGCAATTAACATCTATTCCTTTATACATCCCGTCATTATCCCTCCCTGTGTTTCCTGTAACGAGTTTAAAGCTGAATCCAAAAAAAAACCTATTTCAAAGCACTTTGTTATTTCCAAGTTCAAAAATCAGCCTTTCATTCTCAAACCACCGAGTCTTCTCTAGTTTGTGGAAATAATCATTTGTTTCCCGTTCCCTCTCCTCTCCATGTTTCAATCACGCAGAGTCGTCCTCGCCGCATCCCCCAGAGTGTGAAGGAAGGCAGAGCTCCGTCCAAATGACAAGAAAATATCAGAGAACGTGACGCACGGCGAGGAGATAAACCACGGAGCGTGATATTAAAATGAAAGTTGTCACAATAAATACAGAATATCGTCACATTGTGAAGCTCGGCTTGTGATTTAAATGTGTCTTCAATCCCTCAAAAAGGCCGTGAACATGAGATGGGAGCAGAAAAAACAGACAGCAACCTCCTGCAGGTGGTTTGCTGCCTCTGGAAAACCACTTTATAAAATCTGACCCTCATCAGAAAGTGCAGATGCAAACATGATTTCAGAGAACAGGCTTCTTTTTAATTTTCATAATTAGCTTCACATTCGGGGTGTGACTCAGTTTTCATCTCATACTTTGGCCCAGAAAGAAAGACTCAGTTCCCCAGGTGGTCAACTGAGTCACTTATCAGGCAAATATTCCAAGGTTCTGGCTGAGATCTTCAGTGTGAAGGTTTTTCCACTCCTTCTCTTGCGTGCCATTAAAATTCATTTTTTTTTTTTCATTTGAGGCTAATATAATTCAAGCAATTTCAGCACGCCACCTTGAGATGCTTTTGATAAACCTGGCCGTTAATCAGGGAAGAAAAAAAAGAACCTGGATTCTGAACGATGAGTTCGAGGTCGAGCGCAGGCTCCAGATCAAAACGATTAAAAAAAGCGATGCGGACGGCCGTTTGGAAATCTGCAACACGGCCCCCGCGTGTGATTGATTTCGCCGCTCCCGCGTGCGTCCACTCAAGCCCTTATATACATGCATGTGCACACGCCTACTGTATGTCGAACGCCAGTCATGGGATTGATAAGCAGACTGAGTGCTGCCGGACCCGATAAATATCAGATTAGAGATGTTTCACACGCGTGTATACACTTACATCCTGTGCGGCACACGTGGAGCCACTTTATCTGCATTAAGCCCCTGAATCAACATCTAATGGAGTGCGAGGCTCAATGTGGAGCGGCCCGCTCTATCTTTTTAAACAATCTGTTTCAGGCACACTTTGTTATCGCACCAAGCAGAATGCCAATGGAGACCCGGGGCAATGTCAACCCCGGTTTATTACCTTAAGATCAGTGTAAAGATACTGAGCAAAATGACTGTTTGCAAACCGGCCCCGGTGTGGGCAGCGGCGGAATATCTCCGGCTCTCAATCATCTCTCCCACCGCCCGTCCCTTTCCTCCAAAGGCCGAGGAGCGCGCCGGCCAAGAAGTGCGGCGGAAACGTTGGAGGAGGAGGAGGTAGGAAGAGAAAGGCCATGTATTCGGCTTTTGTTCTCATTATTCCGCACAGGCCGAGCGATATCCAGGCTGCCGGGGTTTGGTAGGAGGGTTATCAGCCAGTCCGCTGGGGAGCGTCTGCAACGTTCCATCGTATCGCTCGCTCTCAGAAGGCATGTGGAAGGGGCGGGGGTGGTGGGGGGTGCAGTCTGATGTATGGCAGGTCTGGTCCACTGCCCTCACGCAGTGTTAGTGAATGAGGAAACGTGTCCGTGGACATGAATTAAGCACGCTGACCTGCATGCAGAAGTGGAGCCGGCCCGACCGAAGGGAGTGAAGGAAATGGAGCGAGAGAAGAGGAGTGGAAGGAAAGGTGCCGGCATTAACAGGGAGGAGAAAGAGGCGAGGGAGGGAGGGGGGTGGGGGGGGGTGGGGGATTGTCATCACAGTACCTCCGCTTTGTCTTGGAGCGCTAAGTTTAGTATCTGGAAATCTGCTACAACAGAAATGAAGAAAAGCCATCAAGCGATTTCACAGAACAACCGCTGAGCTCCTTACAAACAGATGTCTCACCACATCGACGGGGACGGCTTTTGTAGAAACTTTTGTTTTGTTTTTGTTTTTTTAGCAGAGGTTTTGATGTCGGCCGGGCGTCTTTGTCGGCTCGATGAAACAAAGAATCCAGGAGCTGCATATCTCACTGCGGTGCCCGTCTGTCAAGCCACTGGGGGTAAAGAAGCAGTCTGCTCAAAACATCGCACAGAGTTCGACAGTGTCCTCTGACCCCGTCCCAGAGGGCAACGGGGCACAGAGTCTTTAGAAAGGTGCAGTTGGAGAAGCCATCTCTTTGTTTCGTTAACTCGCCCTAGAGACTTTAAAATCTTATTCAGGTTGAGGTTTCGGTCGGTCACCTTGGCGGGGCTGTCTACTTGATTCTTTTAAGCAGTGATCAGGAACTGTTGGGGTCGGACGCCTGTCGCCTTCAGATCAGGCTTGGTCAGAAAATAGCAGCCTGATCCTCTGTCCACTGCAGGACGACCTCCGAGCAAACACCATGACGTCACTTCTTTTCAACATATCCACGACCTCCAGCGGCGATGCTAATGCAGAGGTGGCTGCTAAAAAAGTTTTTTTTGGGGGGGAAGGGAATCGGATGTAGGTACCGTGACAACACTCGGGGGCGGTGGGGGCAGGGGAGGGAGTGAAGGAGAGGTAGAAGCGTCCTGTCAGAGCGGCGTCAGCAGTCCGGCTGGCGGAGCGGCCCATCCATTACGCTACCTGTCTTCCAGAGGCAGCCAAGGCATGCCCTGCTTTCCCCTTATGAGGCAAATTGCGAGCGGTTGAAGCAGCGGGGTTAGGTCCCCTCTTTCTCTTTTCCCTCATGCGATGCAGTTTATAGCAACCCCCCCCACCCCCTCCCCTCCCCCCTCCTGTCTCTGCCTACTTTGCTTGCATGGGCCCGAGCTGATATGCATTATCGCCGGGCTTTTCGCTGAAAGCCAGTCACTTTGCATGTGTCCTCTGCCTGGCTCAGCACGGGGAGGGGGGAGGGGGCTGCCGGGTCAACAGTGCGTGTGCTGATGGAGGCAGGTGAAAGTGAGATGGACTGTCAGCCTTCTTAATAACACCCGTGGAGGAACAGTCCCTGAGACCAACAGCTCTCTACTTGCTGCAAGCTGCAAGATGTTTTCTATCTAAATGTGCGAGATGACTGGATGTTTCTTTCCTCCCCCTCTACTTCCCCCCCCCCCCCCCCCCACTAAGTCCCAGCACACTCGACTTTATGAATTTACTTAATTGATGCTGCTGAGGGGCATGAGGGACTTTGAGCTATTGATTTGCTCCGGGCTTCAGCGTGGTTGGAAATACCAGTCAGTCTCTGGGGTGGACTCATGAAGCTTTCTACCTCGAGTCCCCCAGCGCTGGGAAGCCGGCCTTTTCAATGGATTTCTTCATAATGTCACTGTGGAAAGCTAATGCTTTCACTGTATGGAGGGCCCTGCCGTCCCCAAGGAGCGTTCACCCCTTGACCACATTTGTCATACCCTGGAAGCCATATTGTACAGCGCCATGCCCTGATAATTCTCCTGACAAGGGACCGGGAGTAAGTCAGCTAAAGCTTTATTTTGCTCCGTCAATAAAAAATGTCACAACGAGTTAAAAATGCTACGGTGCCACATGTAGCCCGGTGGCTACGGCAAAATGTCTGCCTCTTTGCGTTTGCATTGGACGAGAGTGAGGTCAGAGGAGAGGGGGAAGGAGACTGAAGGGGAATTTGT
This sequence comes from Pseudorhombus dupliciocellatus, assembly GCA_016785235.1. Lineage (NCBI taxonomy): Eukaryota > Metazoa > Chordata > Actinopteri > Pleuronectiformes > Paralichthyidae > Pseudorhombus > Pseudorhombus dupliciocellatus. The sequence goes on from JAFBJW010000099.1 coordinate 405,338, forward strand.
GTCTTGAGTCCAACTCATAACATCAGCCTCTTCTCTGCTGGCACAGAGTTAATTAAACAGATTAACGATGTGGCAACATTTCCTATAGCTAAGAATAAGTCTGAGAGGTCAAGGAGCATGAGCGCTCAGACAATAAGTGAAGACCGGTTTACCCACAATCGTTTGAAGGGGAAAATACCAGGGAGAGATAATTATTTTTTGCATAAATTGTCCCTTGTGAGCATCCATCCAAGTCCAACTTTGACCTTTTGTGCTTTGTGTTTTTATGGGCAGCTTTATCACTGATTATTATCAACATTACGACTTTGCTCTGTTTTAGTTTTGCTTCCAAATGAAGCTCCTCCGTGTTGAGGAGGGGTCACGGTCACGTAAACATCCCCATCGTCACAAAACAAATGAAGAAAATGAACCTAAGCTATAACTGGAAACAGGAAAAGTACCAAAGCACCAGTGAGTGTGTTCTGGTTCCCCGACGTCTCCCACGATTTTTTGAAAGAGAGCCACAGGTCTCGTCTTTCCCTTTCGCTTTCTGAGGGAGCGCCATCGTCATAATGAAGGTGTGTAATAGAACATGACACCATAATTATATTCTCCCAGTTAAGAGGCAGTGTTTACAACAAGCACAAGGCTGCCGTTATTTTCTCACACTCTCTCCCCCTGCCCCGTCTACGCTTCATATCATGTGCCATTTAATTGCATTAAAAAAAATGCTTGATGAAAAAATGAAAAAAGTAAATTGCTTTAAATTGCCTGTCACAGATTGTGTGGAGTCGGCGTGGAGCAATAAGACCTGCACATTGTTTTGGGTGCTGGGTAAGCAAGATTAATGCGTCTGCTGCCAATTTTCGAATGCCCCCCGATTCCACGCTCAAAGAATTGCCTGGGATAACATTTTGAATCACAACAATTAGCTATTAAATGTATCTATTGGTTTTATCGAACACGGGGCCGCGAGGACGGAGACAGGGATGCAGAAAGACCCACAAATGCATTTGTCAATACATATTGGATCTGGCGGGCTAATGGCCTTTCCAGTGCACATGTGCTATTACACACAATAGGCCGGGGTGGCATTTTAGGCTAATGTAGACTTGAGAGTGACCTCTTAGCGTACAGGCCTCCTCCTCCTCCTCCTCTCTTACCTCCTGTCTCTCCTACCTTTTCCTCTTTTTTTTTTTTTTTTTTACCCTAATGAGGGATATGAGCGACAAGGCAAAGCATCCTATCGTGCCTGTTGAGCTGAAGACTTCCACAGCAACCCAGAAAGAGCCCCGTGGGTGCAATTAAAAGTGAGAGAGAAGAATGTCAGCCGGGGAGGGGGGGCAAGCAAGGGGGGAAGAGAAGGGGGTGAGGGAGGGAGGGGTGAGCACCGATGCCACAGGTAACTTGGTCATGTCACAATCCACAGAGGAGGCCCTTAAAGGCTGCTAATGTGTGGAGGTGTCGTTCCACCAGCTCTGCTCTCTTTTTGCCTCCTCGCCTTCTCCTCCTGAACCTCCTCCTCCTCCTCCTCCTCCTCCTCTTCGCCTCATCTCACACCGACTTTGTGAAGAAGCCTCTGACTCCGTGTCATTCACGATTCATGTTACTCTGCGCGCGGGAGAAGTTTACAGCCAAATCCCAGGTGTGGTACGGGGAGCCGGTGCGCTCGACCCAAATCCGTGGCTCCCCATTTGTCTCCCTGCCCATGTGGGTTAGTGGTTCACAACCAAGTCTCCGATGGCACAAAAACACCAAAAACAGAATAAACACCAGTCCCCGTGTGTCCAGCCAAACAGATACAGATGCAAACACACAGGAAAAAGAATCTGTCGGAACCCTGTCAATACATATTGATCGTTTATTTAGCTGAGAATCACCGTCTAGACACACACTGCCGCATTGTCTCGGAAATAACTTCACCCCACTCCAACCTGATGCAGGCGCCTCGCAGATTAAGGCGAGGAAATGGATCACTAAAAAGGAGATTTCAGACAGACGGGATATTAGCACAAAGGAAAATAAAAGATATCTACGGATTGAGGAGGGTAAAAAATCATCATCATGAAATGCTGGCGAATAAACAGAAAATCCCCCAGTCAAATTGGAATGCAAAGCTGAGACGAAACTCCTCGCTGGGTGTCGGCACCGTCACGCAAAACACCGAAGTCCTGGAGTCGAAAATTAGGATTCAACATACAACACTTGAATAGCACCTAGATTTAGTTAACGGTTCTCTAAGCCCCTCTTTCTGCTTCTAAATAGCACATTAAGTTTCCAAACCGAGGTAAATTTCAACACACTCGTCCCCAGTTGAATCTTTTACCCACAAAACTTTCATCATGCCTGAGAAAATGATGAGAAACAAACTTCTCTTCCGTCACAAAACAAACATGTGTTCGCATTTGGATGACGGAGTTAATCAGTTTTCCGATCGCACGTGACGGAGGTGACACTGTAACCCAAACAAATTAGCTCATACCATCCCTGTCAAAGGCAGCTATGTGCCCACAGCCTTCATCCCGCTGCACCGCTACAGAGCTCACAGCAAACACATTACCTTGCCTGGCTGCCCAAATGCATACCAAATAACCCATATAAATCATACAATCTGGGCCAAGTCAATGAGAGCCCCCTATTTTCCCTGTTTTCTAGTTATTTCCACGGTGCCATCATTCAGCGGAGCTCGCATCACTCAGGCCTCGGCTCTCACAGCCATCGTTGGAGTGGCCCAGTTTAGAACTCACAGAGGGGTCCTGAAGTAACCCTTCCTGTAGTGCACATGATTTTACGTCTCCACAGTCTGGGCTAAATTGTGGGTTGCCAGCCCTTCGCACACTCTTGCTCTCTCTCCTGCAGCTCGCTCCCTCTTCTTTGTCGCCTTGACAAAAACAAGGCCGGGCTCCGATGAACTTGCACCGGTGTTTATGGCGCTGTTTACCACCGAGTGTAGCAGCAGTTGAAGAGGCCCCTTCAGCACATTATTTTAAAGGCTCCCTGCACTCCAGTCACTCCTCCTCTCGGTGTATTAGGGTAGCATCATTTTGCCCCGACTCTAGTGCCAATAATGACTTTCAGCCTTGAAATATGGTTTTGAACTGTGTCATCGTAAACAACACAGACTCTTACTTTTTTAGCGAGCGGTTTCCGATTCCACTTCCCCAAATTAATTGACTAAATGGGAGCTTAAAGTCATTATCTCCCCTCGCCAGTTCTCCAGTCCCGCGCTAGGGGCTAATAAATGGAGGTCTGATTCCGCTAAATGTCCTCTCGCGATGATTAATAACGCCTGGTACCCTGGTGGCGAACAGATGTGGTCGTCCTCGCTCCCTGGCAGAACAAATGGGCACGAGACATCCTCGTATGTAAAGAGAAAAGAAATAATGGCTTGACTGCATTCATCCCGTGACGTGTTAGCAGATGAGACATCCTCGGGTGTTTGCTCTTTCTGCACATGCTTTGTCACCGGTGAGGCCGTGTGGTCTAACACAGTTTTCTTCAGCGAGTCTGACAAAAAGAGAAGGGGGGGGGGGTGTGTGGGAGGATGGGGGAGGCTCAATGGAGGGGTCTGCTGGCTTCCTGCTTCACCCGCTGTGGCCTTTGTGGTAATACACTGGTGGTTATGGGACCCGTCCGTCTCTATGCAAATCAGCGATCGCTTCCTAAGTGTGTGTGCAGTAGAGCGCAAGAGTCTGTTTTTCTGAACATTTAGCCCCGGCACCGTCTGGAGCAAAAGGCGAGAGCAGCATCAACTTAGAAATAATACTAACGTCATAAATCCCCTAATTAAAATCTGTTATTTCTATATCAATGGCCTTGTTTACCTGGTAATAACACCGCCCCGGCAGCGCCGCAGATCCAGTTGCAGCCTTTGCTTTTAAATGAATTGCACGTTGGCGGAAGCAGATACATTGATTGGACCATTCAAAGGTCAAACTTAGCACAGTGAATTGAAAATCAGTGAGGGAGTTGTGTTCCCACGTTTGTCTTTGACTCCCGTTGTGACAATTACATGAGGGGGAAGGACGTGGAAGCGCATTTCCATCCGGGATCGACTGTATCAGCGGGTCGGGACAGCTACAAACACAATTGTCACACAACACTAAATAATACATGGAGCTAAAACAAAGACATCACACGCCTAAAATATGGCCCCAATAAAAAAAGCTGCGAGGAGAAAATGTGTTTCCCCCTCGACGAAGAGTAATGACCTTTCCTCGAAGCCCACCGTAAAATAACATGGCGACAGTTAGGAGCACCTGTTTTTACATTATTAATAGAGGAGGCTTCACGCACACTCCAGCGCCAGAGACGAGCGACGGCACTCTGGCTTTTGACTGTTTTTAAATTGGACCAAAAAAAAAAAAAAAAAACCCACAGTAAAACTGCACCCAACTAAAACCACTGAGGCATTCAAGTGTTGAGGAAGCCATTTGTCACAGGCAGGACTTCTGCCAGGGTATCAGCACCGCGCTGGGATGAGAAATAAAAAGCACAAATGAAAATAATACAAATTGTATGAATGCCGTTCAAGAGTAAGCCACGAGATTTGTAATGGCATCTGAATTCAAATGCCTTGTGTAAAAACACAGCGTTTCGTTAGCAATGCGCCGGCAGAACTGAGAGGGGGATATTTCCTGTTGCTGCGGCGCTGCCGCTCAAATGAGGGCCTTTCTGCACAGTTTCCAATCCAATCACGTCAAAGGGGATTCAGGCATCCTCGGAGACGAACAACAGACGGCCATGATCTCCTCTGACCTTAACTGTGACTCATTTTTATTTACCTCGGCTAGTTATCCCTGAGGGACAGCTGCCTCATCACTGCGCTGCGTTGGGGAGCTTGTCTTTTTTTTTTTTATTTTTTTTTTTTTATTGCCACTCCTGGGAGCGGACGGCTCTAATGAACAACAAAGCCCGATTGATCCCGGTTAGCATTTGATTCCAGAGCAGCGCAGAGACGCACGATTCAATATGCTGGCATGCCGCTGGAGCGCCCCTTGAACTTTGCGGTACACACATCCTTAATCACGCTCACCTTTTCCTGTGGCCGGTGTGACTTCCAGCTTATTTGTAATTACCAAGCTCCTCGGGAGGGTTGGCTCAACAACAGGCCCCGGCCACAGGTCACCGAGAGACACCATCACTGGCCATATGGGCTCAGGGCCCGGCGGCCACGGAGTGGGTGGACGCCGGCACTGGCATCGGGGAAGTTTCCACAATGGTCAGAGCGGTGGATTGAATTATTCGGCAACTGGAGACGCGGCCTTATCGAGCAGCGGCCACATTGCGCGGACGTTCTCACCCCAGTTTCTATTTCCCATTTCACACCTGGGCTCCTGCCAGATAGGATATGTTCAGCTGCCTCGTTTTACCCCCAGATTCACAATCGCCAGCCACCAGTCAAAAGAGGGTATAGTGTGTTATCTATCACCACCTTGCACCCGCCACACACCCTCCCCTCTGCACCCCGAACCCGCTCCCCCGGTCCCTCCCGTCTTGTCAGCAGCATGGCAACAGCACGGTGTTATTACAGATAAACAATCAATACTGCATTAACGCGTCCGCGGAGGCTACCTGGAGTTAAACAGGCAGACAGGGAAAATAATTCCACCCAATGTCATGGGCGGACATCAAGCCACTAATCTTGCTCAGGAACTGGAATGCTGACATATTTTATAGGAATATATATTTGGACAGTGCACGTCTTGAATTCAGGCCACTGCCGCTCATTCTCCTCAGCTGTCATTTCTTTGTTTGAGGTCACCACGTACGATTCGTTTCCTTCCTCTCCTCACTGGTCACAGAAGGAAGCGCCGCTGCATTATAGGAGTAATACCCCACTTTATAGCAAAGGTGACCATGGATATTGGAGAGCAGGGACCCATACGATCGATTTGGAGCGAGGAATGGAAATTTTAACATGATTCCCAGCCTGGCATTTTAACTCAGGAGTACTGGACCCTCTCTCTCTTCATGACTGCTTCCACTGCAAGTTTCTATTTTCAAGATTCTGACGGCGTCTTCATTTGAGGGAGGCGAGCCCCCGGTGCCCCGCTGGCGGCTGTGTGGTCCTGTTCCTCTTTGCGGAGCTTGTTCGCAGCCAATTTGCATCAACATTCCCAACACTGCCATTGAAAAGAGATGGGGGGGGGGGGGGGAGGGTTTTTTTTTTTTTTTTGTTTGGAACCTCTGTGAGGAAAAAAAAAAATGAAAACAAAGGCGTTCTTATGAGGAGGCTCAACAAATAGTCCCGACCGCTCCCTCTTCCAGACTGGAATTAAATACTCCTCATTCCATTCCTCATTCAGTACCCCCCACCCCACCCCCCGAAACCCTAACACCATACAGGGTATGAAATACTTTACACACACACACACACACACAATATAAAGGAGATGGACTTGGCTGAATGATTGCGGAGACTGTTTACTAATACTGCTGCTCACTCTGCTTTATTACCGAGTGCCAGGCTTTCCATTACTGCACAGGGAGGCTGAGGGGAGGCAGAGGAGGAGGTGGGGACAGAACAGGAAGGAGAAAGAGAAAGGGAGAGAGGGAGCGAGAGAGAGAGAGTGCCAATGTCAGATTAAAGAAGAAGAAGAAGAAGGGGGGAAAAAGAATGGCTCAGTTGATTTACACCTTCATTACTCTCCCCTAACTCTGCTTATTGCAAATCATGATGCTGCTTTATGAGCTGAATCCTCTATTACGACAAGGCCGGGAAGACAGTGCTTTAGTCCATAAAGCAACCGTACAGTAACCGCCACCCGGCAGCACCCGACCCACTCATCCTGCCGCCCAGCAGCCACAGGGGGAAGGGAAGCAAAGCGGAGAAACGCAGGCCGCCGCCGCCGCCGCCGCCGCCGTTCCAGTGCTGAGCTCGCTCCATGTCCCCGTCCTGGCCTCGTGCCCGTGGACAACACACCCAGAGTTCCCCGAGCCAGACGGCGAGGAAGTATGACTTAGTGAGTGCAAAGCTGTGCGGCTACACTGGGAAGGAACACACAGCGAGTGTTTAATGTGAAGTGAGCTGTGCCACGTTTAAGTCAACAAACATGTGGAGGAGTGTGTTTACCACGCCGCCACCACCGAGCGAGGGGGAGCTGCTGGAGCGTCTCCTCAAACAGCTTTTGGGGGAATATATGTGTGTGTGTGTGTGTGTGTATTTAAACAGGGAACAGACTGTATCTTTTAACTTTTATTTGTTGAACCAAAGGGAGGTCCTCGGAGCACCCTCGCTCTTTCACTCGCCGTGATTGAATTTGTTTCCTCGTGCATATGTGCGCGGCGAGCCGCAACACGGAGAAGCAGTTGGAGGAAGGCGGGGTGCAGGACCTAATAAATCAGCTGATAAGCCGAGGCGTGTAGGTGAGCGGCGGTGTCAGCATGCTGATGTAAACAGGGCGCGGGGGCATGAGACACACTGGATGGGGGTTTGTTATGTGTGTGTAGCGCGCTGCTCCGACCTGGCCTGTCTGACTCCCATCTGGAACGGGGTTGACAGAAAAGTTGACAGATGCTTCGCCAACGTCCATTATTTATGAGGCCGAGGAGATCCACAGTGCATCTCACAAGTGTCTGCCTCTGCCGGCTCGAGTTCTGACACTGTGTTCTCTGTGCGAGCGTGTGCGTCCACGCTCACGCCCGCGTGGTGACTTCCTGGTGTTTGAGGAGGAGTGTGTTCCCTCCACCTGCCACTGCGAGTCTGACCCTTGACCTCTGGAGTGTCACTCAGTCCCTGCCAGACAGACGGCCCTTCAGGTCCTGCGTGAAGGAGCGGGCCCGTCGCAGCTCTCTTAAAACCCACTTAGAGGCTTCCAGCCGGGAGGCCCGGCCATCGGATTGAATTAAGGCTATGATTAATTGAATCTAGTGGTGAGTAACTTGAGTGACTGATGTCTCGCAGGAGCAAAGGTCTAGACGCTGCGCTTCAGAATAAAATTTCTTCATCCATTCAGTGACATCACAGGCAGTTTCAGCGCGCCTCGGGCATGGTTGCCTTTAATATTAGCGCTCACAGTGCCGCTCTCAGCCTAACACCAGCAGCAGCGCGGCTGCAGCTGCTGAGAGCACCGGCGATAATGAGAGGCACAACATAATTAATACAAATGGAATGTTTAATGCAATTTTTCCATTTCAAAGAAACTCCCCTGGCGTTTTCCCCAATTCAACTCTCCTGCATTGTCCTCAGGCAAACAATAACCCAAGTTTGGCATCGCCTTCATTAGATCAAACTCAATTATTGCGGAGCACTTGCAGCTCGTCCCTCGCAGCAGTGCTGCATTCTGGGGCCGCCCGTCCTCTGGCAGGTCCTGCCCCATTTGTCTTTGACGGACACCGGCGTCAAACAGTAATTGGACAGGTACGCGCCCGGTGTCAGTTAGTCATGTCACAGCGCAGCGTTCAGCTGCTGGGGGTCTCCGAGGGTGACCTCTGGACGAGGACAGGGTTCCCTGACTGCCTGAGCGAGGGTTTTATTCTCATACAGACGCATGCTGCTGCTGAACGTCCCATGTTGAAGCAGAAAGCTCATATTGTGAGCCTCCCAGAGGAATAGCCCATCTTTGATTCGGCAGCTAGTTTGTACCGAGGCCGTTCTATCCTTCCTGTTCGCAATGAAACATCCTAGTGTTTTGAGAGGTTGCAAAACAATGGCAGAAACCTCTCTTTTCTCACTCGGGGGACATAAAGTAAATAGGACCTTTGCTGATGTGTTTGCCTGTTCATTTACAGAACCTCAGAAGACAGCGGGCACATTGTACCTCCGCCGGGGGAAAAAAAAAATGAAAGGAGAAAACTCACAAAGGCATTCTGCGGGACAATGGTGCAGCACAGGAAATGGGCACACAATGGAGTCCAGATATCATTCATAATATAGACAGGAGCCCATTATCCAGAGAAGGAGGGGCCCGTCTGAAGGTGACAGGTTTGTGAGACGGAAGAATTGGACGCACGATGCTGCCACCAGGACAACAGAGTCCCTAAAGCCTAACCTACGAGGACAGGTTTTCGCAGTGCCGCTGCCCGCTGGGTCGAGGTGTTACACGTCATCTGCAATAACCTGGATCATTACTCCTGGAGGCTGTTAGAAGGGGAAATCACATCACGGCGCCTTCACTGCTGCCAAGAAAAATTGACACGCTAAAAGTCACAGAAAGACACACCTCCGGTTTTCACACAGGCGGCGTCGCTGTCACCATCTCGCATACTTGCAAACAAACACACACACACGCGCACATAATTACACACTCACAATCTATCACACACTGTCAGCGGTGTCTGGGGGGTTAACATGCCAAGTGGCATCCCAACAGCGTCCCACCAGCCAGCGTTGCCTGAAGCTGACAGCTCTCGCTGCGGCTGCCTCGCAGGAGTAAAGCAAGCATCATTATCGCCTTCTCTCCCCACACCTCGCCCGACTTGGAACAAGCCTAACGTTCTCTCAAAGTCTCCCCTTCTTTCATCCGGCGGCCGACCCGTTCTCTCCACTGCCTTCTGTCTTCATTGTGCTCCAGTCAGGCGCTAATGCTCCTTGTCCTGTGGCTGGAGCCTCTGATCTCCTATTACCCTCTCGTCATCCCACAGTCAATATTATCCCCCTCCGTCCCGAGCAGTCCTCCTCGCTCCTTCCCCCTTTCGCAAAAGTCTCAAAAGTCAGACAGACAGTGTTGCCCCCCTCTGGCCCTCAACTCCTTCATGCACTTGCTCGTCTTCCACACACTTATTAACTGGCTGTCATGTTCAGCAGCCTTCCCCCAGACAGTGTTTAGCGTTCCTCAGTCCACTTACTGCAGCCAGGCTTAAGCCTCTGGGCTTTGCAGAGACAGGAATCCAACTAGAGGGGAAAGGCAAGACCTGCGGACATGATCTGTCTGCTGCACTCACTCACACTCGTCCTCCGGTAGCAGCTACCTCAAGGAGCTGCTCAGTCATGCATGTTGGACAAGAGCTTCGGTGCTATCCGCCGTGATCATCCAAACTACATCTCCCCACTTTGAAAGTCAGTTTAAATTTTCAAAAAACTAAAAAAAATGTTTTCCTGCAATTAAAATTCAATTAGGTTCAGGTTGCATGTTGGAGTTTTGACACTGCCCCCGCACTGGAATTAAAAAGTCTGCGAGCAACTCTAAATGTGCGATTTTGGCAAATCCATCTCATTTTTAATGACTGCGTTTTCATTTTGAAAAGTTAATCGACGGGTTTATATTTAACTATTCCAAGAAAATTACGCCGTCACCTCCTGTCAGCGGGGCGCCGAGTCACTTATGAAACGTCCATGAAATTCGGCGGCCGGCTCCGCCTGGAGCCACAGAGCAGTTGATTAGATTCTGATAGTGATCTGGATCTGTGATTTCCACTATTAGATGATCATTGTTTTTTTTTTTAGTTTTTTTTTTTTTCTCTCTCTCTCGCTCATATTGGATATAGAGATTAAATTCTAAATCCAATCCGGAGCCTAACAGTTCGCTGGCAGGGTCAAGAAATCGATTTCACCTCACATTTAAGGAAGCGGGAACACGCCCTTGAAGGTGGCTTCCTCCCTTCCTCCCTTCCTCTCTCCTGTACCTCTGATGACACCCCGGCAGGATTCGACTCCCGCAGCTCAACTCAGCATTGTGAGGTAGCTACAACACTGCCTTTGTCATCTGCCCCCCTCCCTCCTTGCCGTCCCCCTTCCGAGGGCAAATGGTGTAAGAAATGAGACGTGGCTGGTGGATAGACTTTCATGCCCCTGCTTTACCAGTGTCATTTCCGCAACTCTGAAATTGTGCCATGGTCTACGGGGCTTTGTTGTAAATCACTATCTCCCACTGTCAGACTGCAGTCTGCTGCACACTGTGGATGCCTGGCTTTCTGCTGCCTCCTGGGTGACTAATATATCTTGTTAAATTGTGCTGAGAACTGTACACCTTCCCTCTTTGTACTGTTTGCTTGCATTTCTCCCCCCGCCCCTGTGTGTGTGTGCTCTTAGTGTGTTCCCACTCCAGAGTGCATGTGTGTGTGTGTGTGTGTGTGTTTGCGTGTCATGACAGAATAGGTAGGTGGGCGACGCTACGTTTCGCAAATATGTTTCGCTAAACTCCACAAGTCTGTCAGGCTTTGTGGGTAATTCAGTTAGATTGCTATTCGGCCAGCTTCCGCGCGCCGCCACTACAGTATCGGGAGTTGTGAAGCTATCTCTCAGCCACTTCATAATTAGAAAAGCTGTGGAGCCAAGCCACAGTTTGAGGGGGAAGAGGGAGGGAGGCAAAAAAAAAAAAAAAAAAGCTGCTGGCAGACTGCATTATTCAACATTGGCAGCAATTTACTCTGTTTCCCACCCCAAAGACGTGAATCTAAGTGATTTCATAGTCACAACCGTCCTCGTGCGCCACACTGCATAAAGCCGGACTCTTCCCTTATCGCCACGCACTGTATACAATCACGTGCACATACAGCACGGCGTGTATCGGCACCGCCACTTTGAAAACAGATTTATGAGTGTATTTCTGTGTAATTGGTGTTCTCCTGCACAAAGCCGGCAGAGATAATTACCCATTGTTAAGTGAGGTGTAAACGGTCTGATCCATGTGTATTTATCTTCTCAGCACACAGACAGCAGAATGGGCCTTTTTTTGGATTTAGACAGACTCCGCGGTGACGTTCTACTCTCCTGGCCACCGACCACTTTTTAAATCCCTTTTTCTGAAACCTGTCGAGAAACAGCCTCTCCGTGGCTTAACTCTTTATCGTCTAATTCCTCACGTCTTTTTCCTACCCGTAGAAAATTCAATCCGGAGCTCAGGTTGACCTTCAGGGAGAAGGTGATGACGACCCCTTCCAGCAGCAGGTTTGAGAAGAAAGAGATGTCAGGATGTGTGGAAGAGGAGGAGGAGGAAGCCTTACTGTTTGGGGCTCTGTGCGGCTGTAGTTGGGGCTGGGCTGGAAATAGGCATCTCTGAAGGGAATCTGTCTCATTAGCAGGGAGCAGAGAGAAAGTTGTGCATTGTGCTGGCATGAAATTTGCTCCGGCGGTCACATGAAGCCTCGAGAAATAAAAAGATAACGTCACAGCGGGGGGAGAGGAGTCAAATCCGCCGCTCTCCTACTGAAGAGGAAGTCTGTGCAGCGACGGGGCCGCCGCTCCATAAAAGACAGGAATAGTTAAAGACCTGTTGGCTGAGACAGGAAGAGCCGTCTCCACGTGAAGGAGGGGTCCTGGAGCCCTGATTTATGACAGCGTCGCGCGGCCCGTGACTAATGCACTCCAACAATCAAGGTGCATCTAGTGAACTACGAGGCCCGGGGGCGCTCCCTGCCGCCCACTTCAGACATTTGTAAGCTAAACGCACGCAGGCTCCAACAAACGTCCTCCAGTGTCCACCGAGGAGCGCAGTGTGCAGCGGCGGCGGCCACCGGGCAAGGGATTTTATTAGCTCCAGATGCCGCCGTGCAGAGGACTCGAAACATTCAATATTATGAGCAGGACACATCGAAATGATGCAGCCCATCTGGAGCACAAATAATGCAATCAGCTCGGGTCACCGGTCAGAGTCGTCTGGCCGTCGGGTAAACCCGCCATCCTGTGACATCACCACTGACAGGGATGGGCTGGAGCCGGCAGATGGAGACTTTTCGGGAATATCCTCTAAGATGCTGAGCTCAACCCGCAGAGTGTAGGTATTTGGCAGCGGGGGAAGATGAGGAAGATGAGATGTGAGGGACTGTCGAGTGTAATCTGAGCCGTGCTTTTTTTAAAAGCGCATGTTTCTGATGTGTCTATTCCCCTGCCTGTCAAATCAGCTCCCAGATATTACTTATAACGTCTTCATGCAGTCACACACCTCGGACCACAAACACTTGCAAGGTCCCAACACACACACACACACACACGGAGGAATTCTATTTGCAGAGCCGTTAAATATTCAGTACCTGCCGTGTTTTCTCTATGACTTTGATCAGTCACAGATTCGACTCTGTCCCTTTCATCTCTGAACTTCAAACCATCGTGTGAAAAACCTGGACCACAAAACCTGCTCTGGCTGCGACGCTCCACACATGCACGCTCGCTGGAAGTGGATCCAGTGAAGAGAAACAATGGAAGGAGCAGGGAATCGTCTCACCATCGACACTGTTGCCCAATCTCGCCCCTCGTGAGCGTGAGTCCTTGTTTAGAATTTAAAAAGTGTGTGTGCCCAGTAATGCTCATTGTGGGTTAGTTACTCCCCCCGGGGGGAGGGGACAAAGTTCCCCCCCCCGGGGGGGGGGGGGGGACAAGTCTGCGACGCTCCACACATGCACGCTCGCTGGAAGTGGATCCAGTGAAGAGAAACAATGGAAGGAGCAGGGAATCGTCTCACCATCGACACTGTTGCCCAATCTCGCCCCTCGTGAGCGTGAGTCCTTGTTTAGAATTTAAAAAGTGTGTGTGCCCAGTAATGCTCATTGTGGGTTAGTTACTCCCCCCGGGGGGAGGGGACAAGTCAGCCGCCTTCAGGCATGTTACCTCAGGCTGGTGCAATAACTAACATGGAGCAATCTGCAGGCAACAGGAAGGACGGGGAACTTTCCGGATTCAATTTTCAGCATTTCACAGGCCTCGAAGATTCACATCAGCAGCCCCCACCCACCGCCACTCTATCGATACCTGCAACTTCTGAGCAAAGAGGCCGAGTTAATTCTTTTAGAGCCGGCCTGCATTATTCAGCAGGCTCATCAAATATTCACAGACACATCACTGACATCATGTTGTTGTCAATAACGCTGGAGGACATGTTGTTTAAGAAAACTTGAGCCACGAGTTCTGAGCCCCCCCCCCCTCACCCATCCTCCACCAACACCACCATCGCCTCCTTCAGCTTCCGCACCACCACCCAGAGGAGGAAAGCGCCCGATCTCCAACTGAAACTACAGGACAAGGAGCAGCAGGAGAGACAAGTCCTCCGCCTTCATCACAGCGCGCTGTCCCACCTGCATCGATCCGCATCCCGGGGATCCGCCACGGCTGATCGGCGTGTGTGTGCGTGTGTGTTGGGGGGGGGGGGGGGGCCAGGAGGGGGGGGGGGGGGGGGGGGGGGGGGGGGGGGGGGTGAAGTTTTCTGAAAGGGCGACAGATGAAGCACAGGTGTGGCGGATCAGGGCCCGCATGGCCGCGTCACTTTCAGCGCAAAACGTGCTGCGTCGCGCAGGACCTCCGCGCCGGAAAAGGGCACGTTCCGCTCCATCCCCGCACCGGGAATGAGCGTGACGCACGGGGCCACGCGCCCCAACGCAAAAGTTGGCGAAGCAGCTGACCCGCACCGTGGTCACGCAACGCGCACGGCGAGCACCCACAAGTTCTCCGGCAAACTCAGTTCCGATTCGAAGCCCAAGTTAGTCCGCTAATTAGTCTGCGCCGCGCGCGGGTGTCTGCGCGTACACACGCCCTGATAGAGAGCCGGGAGCCAGGAAGGAAACCCGGAGTCAAACCCGGCTCATCGGGAGGCTGCAGCCCGGAGCCGGGGTTCGAGTCCGCGCGCGTAATGTGGCACAGCCCGGACCGAGACACAGAGGCGGCTCACCTGGTAATGAAGTTTATTCTCGGAGTAACAAAGGTTCCCGGGCTCGGCGGCGGCGGCGGCGGAGGAGGAGGAGGAGGAGGAGAAGAAGAAGAGTGTATCCGTTCGATGCAGATTTTCTTTGAGTTGCGTGTGCGTGTCTGTGTGTTCGTGTGTGTGCGCGTTTTGTTCCAGCTCGACTGCGCTGTCTCAGTGGCGCTGCATCACTTCGCTGTGTGGATGTCAGGGAGGCTGAGGGAGGCTGAGGGGACTCAACCCTCCCATTGGCTGCCATTCAGCAGTCCCCAGCCCCGCGCGCGCACACACACACACACGCGCGCGCGCGCACTGAGAGAGAGAGAGAGAGAGGGGGGGGGGATTAAAAAGGGGGGGGGTATTAAAAAGAGGAAGACAAACGCAGGACGGATAGAAAACAAAAGGAAGATGGACGGCTGGAGCTGCGTGGTCACCGCCGAGCGACGCTCAAGTTTCACAACAGGAAGCGGCTGTGCACGCGCTTTGCCCTTGCGTTTCCTTTATTCTCCCTCGTGCACGCGCCCCGTGATTGATAGTTGCAGAGTCAGAGGTGGAGTGCGGTTGTTTCTGCAGGGAAGACGCTTCATGCCATGATGACAACACACGCTTCCATTTGCTCTGTGTGAGGTTCACGGGCGCACGCACCGGCAGCCGCCAGGACACGCAGCCATATGCTGTCTGTGTGCGTGTGTTCTGAACAAACTTCAGTTGAAAAACAAAAACAACCCGATGAATAACAATGCAGTGAGGGAACCCTGCTGCTGCTGCTCCGGGTTTTCTTACTCTCTTTGATTATTAGCAGCGACTGTCCAGTATTTGTTATTTATTCATGTTGTTATGTGTTTACTTTCTTTTATTTAGCATATCTAGCCTCTAGAGATCAGCTATTTGATCCAAGACCCGCAGATGCTTCTCTGAATGCCATGGAAATGTAAAAAGGTTTGGTGCCAATTGCTTTACGAGCCCGTGTATTAATACACAAAGTCTTAAAACCAACATCAGACAAATAGACACAAATAGACAGGTGCGATCTGCTCCAATTCTCACTCATCTACTAAATATTATACAGGGCAAGATTCATTCGTTATTCTTCCAGAAATTGGGAAAAATATCAAAACAATATCGGTTCTGCCCAATTTCACAGCTTCTTCTCCGCCCACGCCAACTTCCTGTGTCACAGTAAAAGTTAAAAACAACAAACAGACGAGAGCGTCGCCACTCCGATGGAAGGTTAAAATAATTCCTACGTCACTACAGCAGGTCGTGAACACGTCCGAGCTGATCTTTACAGTCCTCCAACGTGCACGGCCCCGCGCTGTCAGAGTCCCCGCCTTCTTTTTATTCGGATGGAAATCTGATTACTGAGCGAGGCTGTAAACTGCAGGATTTTAAAGTAATCAAACTAATGCAGCTCATAAATGCTTCATCCAGCGGCCGTGCCCACACCAGATTACTCACTGTAATCGGTTATATTTGTGTGTTTGTAATAAACTCTCACAAAGCGTCACAGCGACCGTCTTTGGGTTTGACTAATAACGGCGAAAAGGAGTCACGCTCTCTCTCTCTGTCTCTCTCGTGCTCGCGTTCAAACAAGGGCGTTATTTTGTCGAGTTTTAAGATCGACGAGGACGAATCTCACTCTGAAGTCTGAACGCAATAAAGCAAATGTGCCATAAAAGTCAAATTGATGCATCGGCGGCCGGCGACTGTCTGCTCTGAAACTTTAAGACTTGGCTGTAGCTCTGCAGTGTGTGAATCAAGAATCATGTGGTTCTGGTTCTGTGTCGTGTCTCTGACTTCACGTCCAATACGCCAAGTTTTCCAAAACAAGCGGGCCCCTCCCATCTTGAGACGATGACTCGGGGGGGATCCCGACTTAAAGCTGGCCTCCCCGCCCCTCCCTCTGTGTGCTGTTGGTCTCCAGTTCTCAGGCTGGGAACACTGGGAGGATTCTGATGTTACGTCATCATCTTCTATTTGAAGAAAATCAGCTTCAGACAAGAAACAGAACATTTGGAGTCCCACAGAGAAGATGTTTTCTGTTTAAATGTGATGTTTGAGATGATGTATGCGGATCCATGTGCGCCTCAGGGTGCAAGACGTCAAGAGTCCGATAATAAATCCAACATGAATTGTTAAATTTGGGGTTTTATGGCAGTAATGATGCAGAAGGAGGATACTGAAGTAGGGTGATGTTCTACCAGTCACACTTGAGATAAATGTTTTAATGCTGAATTTAGATTTTGTTTAAAAATGAATTAAATGAACGATTACACATCAAAAGTTTGGCTGTGTGTTGTAAAGTACAGACAGGATTCTCCCGAGGGTCGCCGGTTCCATCCCTTATTCAAACGTGTGTAATAACCCTGATGATGGAGTGTGTTTGTGTGAGCCCCGCTGACCTTTAACACAAATCCAGTTACACAGTGTTGAATAGAGATGTGACATTTTGTCCGAGCACGAGATGTTTTGTTGCCGCCGAGGTAGCGACACGGCAGCTGCAGTCAGTCACGTAATTAAGTTCTGAAGTCACGAAGCCGTTCGCTGTTATCTCCCGACGATTAGATAATTAAATTCCACACACACAAGTAAACAAAGTATGATTCCTTAAGATACCAGCATAATGAAGTTGTGATCTTAAAAACGAGCCGCTCTCCACTTCATCAGCCCTTTGTAACGTGACTTTATATTATATCATCATCATAACATATTCAATAAAAAAAATATTTTTGTATTTATTTTTATTATATTTGAATTGATTATTTTATGTTATTTTATTCTTTATATTATTATTCGTTCATTTATCTGTCATCGTTTCAAAACACGGCTTCGGCGAGACACGGGCCACAAAACATATGTCACGTCCAATAAAAATGCAGCGCGCTGTAAAATGTGCAATATGAAGACGGAATGAAAGTCTGCAGGCATTTTATGGTTTCAGTTCTCCCTCCCTCTCTTTCCTTTTTTCTGAGCCTGAGCCCCCACGCTGTGCATGCGTTCCCACCCATCCAGTGTTTGTGTCATGATGACCACTGGCTGCTGTTAGATTCATGAGTTTAATCCCTGGAAGCGCTCCAAGCATCCACTTTGCTGCTGTCCTGTCCTCTCAACCAAACATCAAACTCTTGCCTATAGCGCAAACTGCAGCGAGCCAAGGGGACGTCTGCATTTGGCATCATGTTCTATCAGGAGATCAGCCCGAGATGAATAACCGCTGCCCTTGACTGCATCATTGCCACTGAATGAGCTTACACTGCCTCAGTATTTTGTGCAGTTTATTTAACAGCCTGCCTCCGTAAACACATCACAACAGTGGGAGCAGCGTCCGCAAACAGCAGTTCTGTCCCAATGACAAATCCGCCGTTTGTCAGTGACGCGGAATCACGGTCCGTCCTCGCGTTGTAATTCCTTTTAAAAAAAACGAACGGCAATTAATTTTTACAACGGGATCAGTTTGTTTCCACGGAATCCATTAAAATTATGAAGGTCGCGGCACAGGCGTCTCTTTCAGTGTGACAGAGGCACAGAACTGCATTGTGGGAAAGCACAGCACTGGCTGAAGCTGCGAGGTCACGCTGACTGCGCGGACAGCAAACACTTTATGGACAATAGGCGTTGCAAACAACAACACAGTTTGAGTGGCAGGGCCGATTAGACGGCTGCTCGCGTTATAAAATCATGAACACTCGTGTTTTTACTTCTGAGAAATCTGCAGGATTCGTTTTGTATAAGACTTCCTCACATTAAAGCAGAAGACCTAGATATTCATCCTCATGCACCATGTGTTACTTTACAGAAAAATGACATTTATGGGGCAGGGAGGCAGACAGGAGACGTAGAGGGCAACCTCAGTACAAATGCATGCTCCTATTATCCCTGACAGCTGTGATACTCCAGGATTTGTCAGAGAAAGGAGCTGTTCAAAGCGGCAGATCTGAAGATCCGACCTTATTTGTTACCGAAGCTCGGCGCCTCTCTGTTTACAGACGTCCATATTTCATTCATCTGTGACTCAACTTGTCAGTCTGTGTGAGGAGGACAATAAAAATGAAAGATAAGGAGCCTTCACGCCGCCTGGAAACAGAGATTCCATCTCACCTCGGAGAGTCCGGGCCCCCGTCCTGACCACAGCTCGACAGGCATCCGTCACGTTTCCACCCCTGTCCCTTTTGTTTGTTTTTCAGCCGGATTATTCAGAAAGTATTAAATGGATTTGCACAGTAAAATGGTGGAGGCTACAACATGTTGCCTGGATCTCAGATGTTTTATTCTTTCATAGTTTCTAGACACAGAGGAATTTTAATTGTTGGCTTTGGTGTTTGCATGCGATTCATTAACATTGAGAAAATATAGAATATCCAGCTTTCTCCTCAAAACTAGGTCAGTTTTAAAATTAGCATCACACATTCATACCTCTAAGTACAAAATACAGTGGGTTTCTATTTTCTCTCTGAGTCAACACAGAGACACATTGTCTTGTATTAAAGGCGGTGCAGCGATAGCCAACGTTTATAAATAAAAGGAAAACGTCACCCGGCTCCTTTTTCATTTGTAGAAAAAAAAACCCCCACTGCAGAAACACAACACCAACGACGTCCTGCAGCAAAAACACCACCAAAAACGCCTTTCCCTTCCACTTCGGAGATTTACTATGTGCGATTAAGGTGACTTATTTTATCATGCGTTTAATTTTACAGGTGAGACTTAAAGCTCTGCTGTGGCAAAACCCCAAAAATAATGAAATCAATAGGTCCCCTTTTAGACACGGAGTCCTATAAACAATCCCTGGAAAAGATCAATACGCTACAGGAAAGTGAACAAGGGAGCGCCGAGGAGTCAGGCGCCCGAGAACCTGAATCACAGATATCATCGTCTGTTTTCTATAGAGAGAAAATCAGACACGCTGTTGTTCTCCCAGGCAGAGTGAAGTTTCTATCAACATACTTTCCCAACTCCCATGAGAAATAAAAGCACAACAAAATGTTTGGATCCTTCGACTTGGAGGAATCCGTTGCATAAATATTCGCCGAGTCGCAAATAATGCGTCTGCTGCATAACCTGGAACTCTGCCCCGAGTCGCGAGTGTTCCTTCTGTCGTCGCGCGACACAACGATGCGATTCAGACTCAGACGTACTTATTGCACATATACGGAATAATTATCTTCAGAGGCGCTATTCCTGAATGGCTGCCCTGTTTCCAGTCTCACGTATAAAACAGCTGATGGTCACAAGTTTTCCGCTGGATGTCGGATCGTTTCCTCTGATGCTTCACGGACTGACACGGCTATATGATGCACATTTCCTCTGGCTGTTGACCCGAGCTGCCGATCTGAGACGAGCAGCAGCAAAAACAGACTCTAGGAAAACAGGCCGAGATGGAAATACAGTATTTGTGCAGACACTCGGCAGCAGATGGTGGATTACAGCCACGACGTACAGAACAGAACAGCCGAGACAGAAAATCAAGTGGTGAAATCTCTCTTTTGTTGAGTTTGAAACACTGATCCAACCCCTTCCCTCCGGCGCAGAGCTGAGATCGGTGTGCAGCTCTAATGACTGCAGGACGTGTGACATTACTTCCACGTGGTACATGTGAAGGAAGAAGAGAGCCACTGTGAGGAGAACCCACTGCAATTAAAGGCTCATATATATACACACACTCACTTCTGCTCGGGATCCGACCTGAGGAACAAGCACAATTTGCACGGGGAGTGAAATCGCTGCCGATCGTGTTTGGTCACAGGGAAGCAGCCGGAGTTAAAGGTTTCTCCAGATAAAAAACGGCCGGGCCAGCATCCCAGTGATAAATCTGCGCGAGGGCTCTCTGAGTCTCTGGATTGTAGCTTCAAGCTACGAGTTCAGCACATGATCCACAGAGCAAATAAACAGTCAAATTAATTCCC
Organism: Pseudorhombus dupliciocellatus; assembly: GCA_016785235.1. Taxonomy (NCBI): domain Eukaryota; kingdom Metazoa; phylum Chordata; class Actinopteri; order Pleuronectiformes; family Paralichthyidae; genus Pseudorhombus; species Pseudorhombus dupliciocellatus. The sequence goes on from JAFBJW010000099.1 coordinate 425,772, forward strand.
AATAAAGTGCCGCTTTGTTCTCCGTTAAGGGATTTTATCACAGCCTCACTTGCTTATAGCGGCTAATTTTAGCAAATGTTACATAACTTCCTGTTTGCTGTTGGTTAACTTATGCTAATGTTAGATTTTTATCCAGATCCACCATAAAAAAACAAGATGCTTAAAACTGAAAATAAATACGGATGCTGTGAGTTTAGATTACACATTATACACATTTGAAACACTGTGTTGTTTTTTCGTAAAAAGTGAGTCCAAACTAGTTTTGTTTCTTCATGCACACATGACTGAACTGGTAAAGTGGCAAGGTCTGTGCAGTTGCCCTCCACGTGCACACACAGAGCATGAGCACACGGCTTCCTCTGGTAATTCCCAATAATGAGATGACCTTTTTCCAAAATACTCTCCTCAGCCCCTGCAGGAAGTCGTCAGTGAGCAGTGTTGCAGATTCGCTCCTATTTAAATGACACACACACACACACACACACAAAGGCGGGATTACGACCTGTCTCTGACCAACTCTGCTCAGTTCCCACACACAGAAGTATTGTGATTTCCCTGCGCCGGGTGGGGATTCTGTTCTGCAGAGGGAGGCAGAGCAGTAACTGTTTCTGGAGCAGATTTTCTGACATTGTGCAATAATCGACATAATTCTCTGCTGACAGAATGGCAGCCACACCTCGTGCTGATCAGCAGATTAGGCAATACCAAGTGTTTCAGAGGCTTTTCGGCGACGCACGGAGCCAACATGCTAATTCATCCCAGGCCGTGAGCACGCTACGTCCAAACACACCGAAATGTCACAAAGACGCGACCTTTCGCTCTCAGAGGAGTCAGAGGAACATCATCTGCTCTGGATTGTTCTGATTATTGAGCAACTCGTGGAACAGCGTGAAAACGTCTTGACTCGGCTGCGCCCAAGTTCTCAGAGTTTGAAGGGGGGTGGAGACACTTTGGAGACAGTTCAGTTCTGCCATTCAATAAATCACAGTGAGGCATTGGAAAAGGATTTAAAATGCCACTTAGACCCGGATTTGGGGACCTTGCGCTCCGAAGAAACTGAAAAAGAAAGCGCCAAAACTGTTCTCCAGGCCGCCGCGACAACAGGGAGGCGGAGTGGCGCATGGGGAGTGAATCGAACATGCAGGGAAATCGCCATGGGGAGTTTATATTTGCATGATACTGTGACACCCTGTGTTTATTAGCATGCTACCTCAGCTTTGGCTCTCTGCGTCAGCGCAAAAAAAAACAAAAAATACTCCCCTCTACCCTCCACCCCTCCACCCCCCCCGCAGGAGCCGAATCCATTCCACCTCTTTAGCGGCGGGCCTGGGCAACTGGGCGCGCTCAGCGAGCGTGGCTAATCGGCCAAGCTGAGCCGTGTCCTTTGACGGAGAGAAATCCCGCTCCCCCGTTCGGAGGAGCCGCTGCAGATGAACTGGTGGGGCGGCGGCGGCTCCGACCGGGGCGGGGGGGGGAGGTGTGGATGAGCGCGGAGATGAGGAAGTGGGGGTGAATGCATTCGCCATACATCAAAACACTTTCTGGCGTTGCATTCAGATCCGGCAGGAAACAAAAGTGTCCCGTTAAACGACGATCACTCCACTCGTTCCGGAATCCCTCCTGGCCGCGTGGCCGCGTGTTTCTCCACCGCGCGTCTTCAGAGGTAAGACGGCCTCATGCATATGCAGAGGCATGAAGGCAGCGCTGCGCTGTTTAAGGTGATATTCAAAGTCAGATATTCCCTTATATGTAGATGTGCAGCCCCGCAGGTTTCTGTAGTAATTGGTGCCAACATCTGACGCCGACGTTGGCCGTATAGCATCTGAGATCCTCCTCCTCCACAGCAACAGAGGAGGCCGAATGGCGTCCATTACATCACGGAGGAACGAGGGGGAATATTGAAAATGCGCTGATTTGCATTTTAACATGATATTCAGAGGCCCGGCAGACGAATGGACAGTGACTCCCAGAGATTAGTTGTTCTATTATGGACGAGAGAGTGTCGCAGCACGCGGGGAGATAGAGGCATCGAAGACAACACGGTGACCCTTGGTGAAGCAGGAGAAAAAACAGTGTACGTTTTGACGGCATCATAAATCACGGCGCCCGTGGCAGGCAGCCCAATTGTGCTGCGAGGGCAGGTTGAAGTTACCATCATCCCTCCTCCTGTGTCCCCTGGCTGTGTCTGAAGAAAGAAGTGGAACGGCAAAAACACGTCTGCTCCCCCCGTCTCTTTCTCCACGAGCATCGATCCCTCGGCGGGCAGCGGCAGCGGCTGCAGTCGTCACAGTGCCGCCGCTCTGCCAGAATTTGACAAAGTGCGGACACGGACGGCGCATGATCCCCGCGTGCACGAGGTTGCGATGGACTGAAATGCACTCTGGGAGGAGGGGACGTCTCCTCCGGGCTCTTAACTCGCAGAGAGACAGAGATAGAACATGAAAGTGCTGTAAGACTGAAGGAGGAGAGAGGGCAGACAGTGAGAGCTGGCTAAAAAAAGACAAATCTAAGGCAGGCTTGGTGTGTGGGTTTGGAGGAGGGCCGGTGGAGATCATCTTTATCCTGAGAGTGGAAGTCTCCGGGCTTAGTGATCACAACAAACATGGTCAGCCTGGGTTTGGGCTTTGGCTGAGATGACTCCAGGGAGTGTGGACGGTGGGAGGAGGCCTTGGATGCTTTCCTCTCGCTTCCCTTTGCTTCTCATCCTCTCCACCCACTCCAGCAGCTGTTGACGTGGGCCATCACGGGAAATTTGTACAGTCTCATTCAGTCGGAGGGAGGGATTAGGCCTGAGCTCAACCACAGATGGACTGAGACTGCCCCCTATTAATAAATCCTCCTGTGATGCTGTATATTCATCTGAACTCTCCCTCTCTCTCTCTTTTTAATGTTCTCTTGACTGCCTCCGAGCAGCGAGTGGACATCGCCGCAGCGCCACCGCCGCCGTGCTAATCTGCTAAAAGTTGCAGGGAGAGAAAGTGACATGACGAATGGAGAGAGGGAGGAAGAGGCTCTCTTCTTCTTCTCCTTTTGCATAATTTTGTTCCTATTAGCGACATCATTCAGGGTTTTTTTTTTTCAGATGATAATTTGGAAATCTGGGGTTGCGGCGCTAATCCAGCGGCATTACACTTTTCTGAGGGATTACTGAGTGACAACTTCAAGTGAAACGAAAGATGTAAGGGCCTCTTAAGCCATGTTCCTATTAAAAGCCACAGAGCGGCGTGACACTGTGGCAGGCTTCATTGCACACTTGCCAACTAGTTGGGGAAATATATCCCCTGATAAATGCTCCAACGCTCGGGGATTTCTTACTATTTTTTTTTTTTTTTTTTTTTTTTTTACAATTTTATTTCTTATTTTTTCCCTCGCTCGCATTCAGACATTTTTTTAAATTGTTTCCTCTGTTTTCTCGCAGGTTTCTGGTTGTTGGAGGTGACAGTGTTTCACACCTGGAGTTGTTCAGAGGAGAGGCTGGAAGTCTCTCTGATGCTTTTGCACGTTAACCTCGCAGCTACTTTGAGGGAAGCAGTGAAGTCGTTTTCATTCTTTATCCAGACAAAGTTTTATGAGTTTTTCTTTCCCTAAAGCATCTTAAATCCTCTCCGGGCTTCAGAATGTAAAAGATTTATCTGTTTTATTCCCTTTTTTGGTTTGAATCTGTCACACATTTCCCTGCATTGTCGTCCTCCACACACAGGCTACGCAGCGTGGAGTGCACACCTCAGATATCAATCCCTGAAACACGCCTGGATCTTTTCATCGACACCGACAAATTCTTCTCTGAGAAATCAAGAGAAATGTTAAAAAACCTCAAACAGTTTTTGCATAATCCTCTTAAATAACCTTCGTGGGCGAAGTGGAAATGAAAGAGATCAGTTTCTGCACTGGTTCTTCTCGGTCAGATGAATCAAGCCCTAATAATGAATTACATGTTTTTCGTCCAATCTTTTATGCCCATCACTCTCCGGTGGAGCTGCTGACTCCTCTCCTGCGCCGTGCTATCTTTAGCCTCAGTGGCGTTAAATAAGACAGGACTGAGACAACTCTGGGCTGTTATTTATGGATTTAATTATAAATATGAACAATATATGCTGTTTTTTCTTGTAAAGTAATTAATTTGGGAATAGCTCGGCCATGTTTTCCTCCCCTTCACACGGTAAACAAAGACAGAAGAAGCCATTAGCTTCCCGGTATCACCTCACGGGGAGATATTGGCGTCCTATGGCTCGGATGAAATGAGTCTGGCTCTGGAGCCGAGCGCAGAGATCAGAGAGACACACGGGAGGGTTCACGCAGGAGAGGAAGAGACGTATTGTTTCTCTCCTCCGCGGTGACCTGGATATACAGCCGGTTCAAGACGCATCGCTCTCCCTTCCTGTCTGCTGACTGGATCCCCGGAGAGGGCCAAAGTAACTGTTCAATCCCAGGTAATTAACTTCACCACGACCCAGGGAACACTCGCACCAGACACCGCAATCCTTTAAGCACAACACTCCATTAGTCACATCCCACAAGGCCTTGCAAATGGCAGGACAAAAACAGGGGCATGCTGGGGGCTCATCCTGCCCATATAATCAGCAACACACAGAGGGAAAATATGTCCATTAGCCCGGATCATAATGAGAGGGCGTGTGCCATGGATCCGGAGCGAGTGGGGATGATTTTGTTTTATCAGTATGTGTCCACGTGGCACTTTATGTTTCCTCCCCTCTCCATCTCTCTCTCTCTCTCTCTCTCTCTCCCCGTGGTTTCGCCCCGTGAGGAGAGTTTAATCAGCTTGAAAACAGAAAGCAGATGCAGGGAGGAAACAGACGTGAGGCCGCGCTGATTCAGGTCCTCGGTGTGAGACTGGACAGGTGCACGAGAACACGCCCTCAACGATGGCAGAACGGCGGCTACTCTTATAGACAACAAAGAAATAGAGGGATGATCTGTTTACTAACAAATCAAACTGTACAGCTCTGGAACGATATGACAAATATATTCAAAAACACATCTTTGAATGTCGACTTTAAGCTCTTGAATCCATCACATGTCTCGTTTTCTACAGCAAACACTTCCTCGGCCTCACTTCGCAGCCGTCCGAAGCTCGGAGCAAACACCTCGTCATTTTCTGCCGTGCGTTTTTTGATGAAGGCACAAACAAATCGGTGAAGTGCAGAGAAGCGGCACGATCCCTCCCCGGACCACCACTCCCGTCCATCGGGCAGAAACCGGGTTGATAAAAGAGTTCGGCTCAATACGAGCAAACACAATCAAAGCGTCCGTATAATGTTCAGATCAAACCCCACGGCAATTACTCACGGCGATGGACAAACACAACATTATCAACCAGCTTTACATTTTTCTCTCTGTCACATACGAGCGGGGGAAATCAGATAGGCACACAGTGCATGTCGTCCACGCCTGGAAATAATAAAAAAAAAAAAAAAAAAAAAGACAATGAATTCAGTCAATAGAATATCTGCAAATGTCAAAGTGGCTGGAATCAAAAAGCTTATTGAAATTTCAATGCAGCTGTGCGGGTGTCTCTAATGAGGTAAGAAAAGAACAGTGTTTCTCTGACTGTGCAGCAGTCCGACCAATTATCAGACTTCCCTGCTGCTGAACCGTGGGAGAAAGTCCATAGGTGACGGCGGGGAGGACGAGGAGGAGGCCGCGCTGTTTAAGTGAGAGGGAACAGATAATGGACTTGGCGCTCGTCTCCCTCGCTCCCACCCTGACACTCTCAACAAAGACGGGGCCGGCGCTTCGAGCCGAGAGCCATCAGAGGAGCAGGCGTGTGATTCGGCCGCATGTGTCAAAGAGAGTTTGATTGTCTTTGGACATGTTTTATTCATCAGACGGGGTCTGGATGCTGCTTACCTCTGTTTCTGATTTAGCTGGCAAAACAAGTCTGTCAGACAACATAATACAGGACGCGCGGCAACTGTTACGCCTGCGTAAGTGCTCATTTCCACTCCGGCCCATCATGCGGGCTTTACAAACCGACGGAGGTGGTTGAATCTGCTGCACAAACGTTTGCTCAATCACCAGAGTCAATTTCGCTGCGTCTGGGAGTGAAACATGGTTTTTTTAAACGAGTTAATCCGATTCGAATCACATCCGCCGCCACCGCCGCCGCGGATCACGGTTTCATGAACGGCTGCAGAAGTACAGTGCAGCATAATGTGACGTGTTTAATCTGACAAGCCATCGATACTGTACGCAGCAGCGCTGTTTTCCTTTTCTGTCAACCAACACTTGAAGTTTGCCGTGGGGAAATTTTTTTGCATTCGCCTCATTTAGGTCGGCACTGTCCAATTATAAGCGGTGCCAGGGCCCGGTAAACAACAGCCACATGTAGCTTGTTAATTTGACAAAGTTTTGGTAACCTGTCATCCTGCCAGGTGGAGACGGCGGGTGCTGCGGGGGGGGGAGGGGGGAGGCAGAGGTGGGAGGTCGGGCCGATAACTCTGATTTGACTCGCTGTCACTAATCTTCATTGAATCCGCTGCTCTGCTGCTAACGCAGGCTACAGGGTGAATCTGAGTTGGCCTGTTATTTTCGCTCTGGTTCTAACGAGCTGCTGGAAATGAGACGCCGATATCTGCGTCTTCAAACTGGGACGTTTACACAGCCCAGAGGATTCTTTCCTTCCAAAATAAAACACCCTGCAGCTCTGAGTTCGACCAAACCCGCTCATACCCTGTTCGTCTTTGGTCTGAAAGCGACTTCAAGTTATCAAGATTTTAAGTTGTCACCAAACAGATCCTGGAGTCCCATTAGTATGGACGCGGCCGGGGCGACATCGTCCTCACCTGCCAAACCAAACGGAGCAGCGGCGCACCTGAGAAGTCTGCACGTCCGCCGGTCAGACCCGGTGGCAACACCGCCGGGCAGGGAAGCCGACCCGCAGCCAGGATCGCGGCTCTGGGGTCACGCAGGAGGAATCAAAGATCTTGGGGAGAGGAGGGGAGCCGAGCCGTGGCAGGCCCGGCCCGCCGCTTTTGTCAGTCAGGCAACGGACAGCGGAGAGTGGAGGTCGCGGGAGAGCAGGAGATGACTGATTCATGGGCTGGCTGGCGCACTCTGTGTGTGTGTGTGTGTGTGTGCCCTGCAGTGGATGACAGATTGGCAAGGCCACGGATGGGCCAGGCTCCATCAGCACCGCAGGCTGCTGTGATGTGTCCATTCTCCCTTCACTCACCACAGCCGGCCAGAACAGAACAGTCTGTGTGATTGCCCGTACGTGCGCGGATGTGCTCTGTTGTCCGTCTCCCAGCCCCGGACGTGTTGTGTCAAAATCGGAACCTCAATCACTTTGTTTGCCAGATCCAACGACGGTAAAAGTTTGTCTTGGCGGTGGCGGCGGCGTTGACAGAACCGGGAGCGAGCTCCTCACTGTGGGTTAACAGGTTTTTATTTCAGACAGATTCAAAGAACGACTCCCTCGGGGACGTTTTCACAGAGATAAACTGAATCAGTGGACGTTACCATGAACAACAACAACAGATCTTCCTCCTCTCTAATGCGCTCGTCTAATAAACCACTACTTTGTAAACTTTATCCTCTTTTATTCCTGTCACTGTTCCAGCTCACGTGCTCCGGCGGTAATGTGCGACTCCTCGTTGTCTATTGTGTTTGTTTGTCCTCTAACAGAGAAGCTCTAAGGAACAAATCAGGGGGACGTGAGACGAGCGCGTCGGGAGGCGTTTCTACATCTACGGCTTCGTCCGAGTCTTCGTGCAAGTGCAGGAACAAGAGCCGCTCATCTGACAGATTATGACTGATGAAGCAGAGACGGTAACGAGCCTGGCACCTCGCTGACAGCGCCCTCCATCCTCCGCTTGTCAGTGTCAGGTAACCATTTCCCAAATGCCACCTTCAATTACGTCGGATATTGCTAATGATTATCCATTGTGCACGGATGCAAATGTTCGCCGGGGAAGTTTCACGATATGAAGCCCGCACCAGTTGTAGCTTGACTAATGGCGTTTCCAATGAAGGGTGGACTTCAACGAGCGTCTTAAGGAGCGCGAGAGATTTTAATTACTCGTCTGTCTGACCTTCACTCCAGACCTGGACAGGAGTCAATTACGGTGATGATGTGGCGTCTCCGTATCTGGCCGCACACCCCGCCGCTGGGTCGGCCCCGGAAATGGCAGATTGTCAGAGGTCGTTATGATATTAATGTGAAGGTCGAAGGGGAGGGGGGAGGGGTTGGAAATCAGATGTGGAGGAGATTCAGCGGCGATATTGTCAGATTCCTGAGCGCGGCACTTCGGAGGTGTTTGATTTATTACCCTCACTTTCGCCCCGGAGCAATTTGCACTCAGTGAAAATAAAGAAAGCGGCTCATGTGACACAGTTCACTGTACAATTGTTCCGTCGCCGACTCCATTTTTAATCAGGCCGCTCTGAGTTGTTAGCAGCACCAATAAACACGCTCGCTCTTAGCGTTGCCACCACCCACCGCTGCACAGAGCTGTTTTACTCAGGAAGTCAGCTGCTCGCAGTCTATTTGTCTTTTGTAATTACCATTCAATAAAGGAAGACCCTCGGTAATTACCCTCAGCGCTCGGTGAAACCAACCATTGAGAGTTAACATAAACACTGAGCCGTTTATCGAGGGGCTGATTCAGGAGCAGCTCGGGCTCAAACGCTGCCTCCCAGATCAAATGCTGCGGCGGCGGCGGCGAGGTCAAGCGGCCGGGGCCCCATCCGTGGCTGCATCATGGGTTAAATGATTGTCTGGGTCAAGTGAGACAAGAAGACGTGTGGGAGCGGCCTGGCACTGGCCTGGTTTTAATTAGATCGAGCGAGGGGGAAGACGGACATTTTCCACTCGCAAAGCAAGTTTGTTCAGTCTCATTTAGAGTTTGTACTTGTTTTGATGGCGTGGGGCAGTGGCCTAGATACCGTGACTGCGCCGCGGCACTCGAAGGAAGCGTCTGGAAATTAATTTGCTTCGTGAATTTTTGCCTCCAGTAAATAAAAGATGCTTCCGGAAAATGGAATGAATCGGGGTGCGATTGCCGCAGGAGCCTCATCAGAAGTTACCGGTTCATCTCGAAAGCAGAGGCAGCTGAAACTAGGAGAGATAAAATTTCGATTGGGGGCGAGAGCAGAGACTATAGCGCTCAGTGTGCAGCATCCGTCAATACCCTGCACTGACACATATACAATCCCTGGCTCTCCACATCTCCCCTGCATTGTTGAATGTGCCTCGACGCCGCTCGAGTATCGGAGCTTTTATCTCGCTGACACGCCTTTGCCACTGACATTTACATGAAAGCCATAGGCCGAGCTGGGAATAATCTGCGCTGATAGGAAACATCTTGCAGCTGCAGGAGAAAGATGAGTTGGAGTGCGGGCGTCTTCTTTTCCGACTCTGTGCTCTGCTGCATCACAGCTCGGCTTTTGGACGCCGTGCGTCCTGTCTATAGAAACGGCTGCAGATACAATCACAGATACGGCCGCTGGGACGCACACGGCGCCGGGGAAGATGCACGAGATACAGGGAAGCTCTGCACCGAAGTATTTGCGAGCATGGGAAGTTGTGCTTGTTACCGTTATCATTTAATTTCTATCATTTTCAAGTCCGCTGAGCGTGTTTATGCGGCCGCTCCTTTCAATGCCACATGTTTTGCCGTGTCGGGTCGAACCTGAAGAAGCGTGTAAACACTCGGAGCATCGCAACATTAGAAACGGGGAAAAGTGACATCTAAAGATCCATTAGGGGCTTTCGATTATTAAGTTCTTAAATACAACGATTGACGCTGCTGCCAGAAAAGTCGGCAGTCAGCAGTGACAGCTCACAACAGGAGAGGCGAGCTGTTATTACTCAGAGGAACTGACTTGAAGAGAAATAGGCCCCCAAAAAAGGGAACGCTCTTAAAGTACATCGGTGAGCGCTGAAAAAAAAATCAAACCATCGACAAATTGACGAGTTCAGAAGTCGACATCAAGGCCCAGCTCACGTTGACTCACAGAAGGAGAGTCAACAGAACTCTGGCGGGCTGGTGGGTCGTGTGGAGGATCGGAAACCTTTATGAAACCACAACAGGATCAAGCGGCTGGAGGACGCTCCGGGGCAGGACGTGGTCAGATAAATCCCACATCTGACACCGCGCGTTCATTAGACAGAAAGAATTTCAAATGCAGTCACTTCTCCATAGGTTGTAATTCACGGCATGCGGACGCTGCCCGGAGCTGCAGCTCCGCTCCAACAACACACTCAAACATTGGTTGCTGGGAAACTTTTGACTGGCAGTGTACCAATGCATAAAAACATGAGGATAACAGCGAGGGGAGAACGAGACACTTTGCTAATTAGCGTGGTGGTTAACACAAGAGTTGGCATGGCAACCGGCGAAGCCGCTGAAGCCACGCTTAATGGGAGATATCGGCAAAGGGTGAGGCGCTCCTGCGACGCACGCGGCATAAAGAGAGACGAGGCGTCGCATCGTTCCTGACGGAGGAGCTCAACCAGGGGCAGTAACAGCGGCACGCATCGGCTCAACGCATCTTAAATAACCGTAAAGAGTCCCGGTGTCGCCGTGGACACGTTTCCTGTGTGGGAACAAGCAAGGCCCGTGAAAACAAACACAACAGCTACACAAAACAAATGTTTATGAATGATGAACGAGAGCGCTGTTAGAATTCGAAGTGCAGCTTAATAAGGGAGCTGGGTCTGTGTGTTCGTCAGTGCTGAGGCCGACCCGACTTCTCCTCACCTCATTTATCTTGAATGAAATCCCCCCAAATAATGATAACCGTTCGAAATTGGTGGAAAATGAATCTGGCAACACGTCTGTATGAATAAAGCGTGCAGTTAATGCATGGCCAACGAGGACATTTGCGCTGCAGCATAATCCAATCAGCTGCTTAATTCTAACAAATGTCTTTTATTCTGATGCTGCAGAGGAACACATGCGACCCGATCAATATTACTCTGTCGTCGCTGATATGGGATTTTATTCACTGCTGATTATCACAGGGATTATTTTAAACTGCATTTCAAATATGAGTTAAAAAGAAAAATATCTGTAATATATGAAAAATATGAATATAAATATAAATATAATATAAAAAAATTCGATAAGTATCTTAAGTATATGATAAATATATTCAATACTAATATTTATTTGCACTTTCTTTTGAAAAAGATCTGAAAATACATTATTGTGCAAAAATAATCATAATGTTTTTGTGTCCAGCTGCTAATTCATTGTCTGCAAACTCTCCAGGGACAGATTTGTGTGGAGACATCAAAACTGACTCCCTCTGGCTTCCAGTCCAAATAAAACCAGCAGAAAAGGGACGAGAGTCTCTCCGCCCTGGGACGTTGCCACGGTTCCTGAAAATCCTTCAAACAAGCTAAACGGCTCTAAAACAAGTGCCGCTACGTTAACTGATCTGAAGACATCTTGACTTATTTGTGGGGGGAAAGCTTTTGGTACGTGGCAGCGGTAAAACCCGGAGACGTTTCACAACAGGAGCCTCCTTTGTCATCTGGCGATGAGGCAGGAGAAAGAAACGAGGACAGAATCTGTCATTTCCAGGTGGAGGGGTGTTGAAGCAGAACCTATTCATTCTGACCTACATTGGACGGGTCGTCCAGAGCGAGGTTAACGCTCCAGCAGCCCCTTCCAAGCGTCTTGGGATCATTAGTATCCTTTGCTGTCGCGGCGCTGAAGCTCTTCTGACGCCCCCGTCTCCTCTGGAACTGCACTGGGGGGCAGCCCATTTTCTTGGGCCTCTTTCAAGTGGCCATTTCCCTTCTTCTCCTCCTCCTCCGCCTCCTCTTTTTCCTCCTCTCTCTCCCTCTCACCCGCCGGATGAGTGCGGAGGCGGAGAAATGTGACGGGGAGGAAATTGGAGCGGGGTCAGCGCTGAGTGCCGTGTGCATCGCTGTCGTCTTCACCTGGGAACGCTCACCTTGACAATAAGTGAGTCACATGGCGGGGAGATTAGGAGATACTTTAACGACGCAGGGACTTTGTTGGCAGACAAGATAATAGAGGAAATGAAAGGAAATTGGTTTGGTTTGGTTATGAATCGCTGACGGGCGGAGGGGAAGCGGCGATATGTCACTGGCTTCACATTATTCAGCCTGAAACAGAACCTTTATGTGGCTCTATTCCACTTAGCGAGCTGCCTGTCAGCACGCTGCATTCATAGCTATTTATATACAAAGACCAACATATCCTGGACCCTCTCCTGCTCCCTGGCGAGGAGCAAACTCCCCAGAGCTCAAATCCATTCAGATACAAGTTGGACACGTCTGCTTCAACCGGGCCTTGAAACTTAATAAGCTGCAGCAGCGTCCATTTGCGTTTTGAAAGCCGGTGGAACCGACCTGCTGGCCCGTCCGTCTTTGCTGCGCTGTGAAGGCTCTTTCTAAAAAGCAGGAGGGCCTCGCTCCGTCCAGCTCTATCTGTTATCCATTTATATTCACTGAGACCATTAATTTGATCACATCTCATCTCACAATAACATTTTCTAATTTGTCTCCGTGCTCTCTGTGTCTATTCCTCCTCCTCCGTCCTGCTTGAGGCTTCAGTCACCTGTCGTCAGTTCAGGACGTTTGAATCCAGAGGAGGAGGAGGAGGAGGAGACTCGTCAAGTTAGATATTTGCCCTCGACTGGCAGAAACCTTTTAATCAGCTTTGATCTGAGTCTTTTTCTACAGACACTGAAGACAACATGGACGTCGAGCGGGCCAAGTCTAAAAAAGTGAAGCCAACGGACAACTGCCAGAAACCTGCATTACACACTGAGACATTTTCCTCAGGACGCAATGTCTCAGTCTCACTTTTCAAGCCGTCTCAATACGATTGCATGGGTTTTTTAAAAATTGAAATATTTTTATAAAAACATGCTTGTATGGCGAAGTGAAACTATGGAGTTGATGATTAGTTAATGATCGTTCATTATCTGTGATTCTCCTGGAGCTGATCAGACTCTGGGTGGACGGTTGGACTCACAGACTGAGTTAAGGACGAAGGTCCACAGCAGCAGATCTGCGTGGCCGACGGCTGACCTGAGCACTCAGCACCTTTAAGATAAAAATACCAGCAGAGAGGACGGCTCAGTCATAAATAATACGATCCACAGGTAAATGCACTCTCAATAAGTCTGCTCCAGATGTTCAGGCCTAACAGTCCACCGCTACCTGAAGACAAACAGCGACGCTCCACAGGAAAATATGAAGAAAACAGCCGTTTATTTCTGTCCTCATGTGCTCCTAAAGACTCCTCCTCCTCCTATTCTCCCTCACAGCTCAGCCCCATGGCCCAGGCCTCTGTCCCAGCTCTCTTCCTCCCCTCCCCTCCCTCACGTCCCCGTCCTGCCAGTGTTGTTGTGACACTAGGCTTCTATTACACCCCCATCACACACAACCTCCGTCCTCGGACTCACCGAGGAGGACGAGGAAGAGGAACAAATTACTGCCCTGTTCACCCCCGTCCACTACCAGCCACCCATCAACTGTCAGAGAGACAGAGAGACGGATAGATAGATAGATAGATAGATAGATAGATAGATAGATAGATAGACTATTAATGTTTATATCCAGGTTAAATTCGGGTTTCTGGAGCAGAACACTCGTGTTTGTGCAAACGTGTGGATCTAATGAAACAATGCTATCCAAAGGGGTGTGTCTCTCTCTGAGGTTGGTGTGTGTGTGTGTGTGTGTGTGTGTGTGTGTGTGTGGGAGCCATGGGTCCTCTCCTAACATTGTTTTAGTGGTACACTGTAACATTTCTGATTTTTACCAGACTCCACAGAGACCTGGTGGCTGGAAAAACTTGGATTGCCTTCTATTTTTGGAGCTCGCAAAAATGACCTCTAATTTCACTGTTTTATCAGAGAGCTAGAAAATGCAGGAGGAGTGGGTGAGGAGAGGGGGGAGGGAGGGAAACTGGGGTGGCTAAAAAAGAGCGGTGGGGTTTAGCTGGATTACTGTACTGCTTGGAAAAAAATAAAAAAATAAATCAAAATCTACCACCACCACAATGAGTAATGCAACACCACCAGCTTCCACGGCAGATGTCGAGCAGCGTTCCCGCGGCTGCACGCAGACGCAGTTAGGACGCGCTCGTCAATTATGGCTGCGATGATGAAAGTCCTGGTGCCACCCTCGGAGGTGAGTGGCGGACCGCAGAGAGGCGCGGGTGGAAAACTTTTCCCATATGGAGCCCATGTGCACGTGGGCCACACAGTCATCCTGACAAACAGTTTAATTACACAGAGCGATTGTTTCACACGCGCAATTAGGGCCTCACGTGAGCACGGATTGTTTACCACGAGCGGCACAATGGATTTTCAATAGACAACAGTTTGTTGGAATTGGAGAGAATGGCTTCCGCCGAATGGCAGATGAGTTATTATTGGCCAAGATGTAAATAAAGTCCTTCTGCTCCAGCTGCAGCAAACTGCACAAGGCCCTCGTCATTGTCCAGGCGTCAGGTGCAAGGCAAAGAAAAATAGAGAAATTAAACATAAATCAAATTCCGTTCACTGGGCCCGGAGAGCTCAGCTGCTCTGCAGGAAGTTTCAGAAATATTCCTTTCACTGTGCATCAGGGTGCTCATAATTCAGTGCTCCTCCACGAGCTCTCCATGGAAGGAATCCACAAACACGGCTCGCTCCTTTATTATTTCTGAAGAGGAGTTTGCAGAGGAGCCGTGTGGAGGAGGCGGAGAGCTGATGAATTTATCCCCATGCCATATTTTACAGTTCCACCTTTACTTCCTGACGCATTCTGCTGCTGTGCACTGACCCCCCCACGCCCCCAACCACGCCCACCCCACACACACACACACACACACGAAAAACCACACGTGCACAGACCTCTGCACACCTGCTCCTTCCCCTCAGTCAGAACTTGTTGGATGCTGTTAATTATACACGCCGTGGGTGGTTAGATCAAAATCTTTATTGGCAAGTCGTTCCGCTCGGCGGCCATCTTGGCACCACCCCCGGGCAGTTATTTTGGACTAACAAGACCTCGTCTCAAAGAACGGTGAGGGAGGCATTACTGCACCGTGAGTGGTCAACAGGAAATAAAAATGTTCTGTAGAAGGTGACGGCCGCCCAGGAGCCGAGTTTACGAGTTTCCCTGCCTGTGAGGGTGTTGCTACTTCCTGTTTACACGCACCAGCCCAGTGCACGTTAGCGACCATGCATACATGTTTCAGAATGGCTGTGTTTTGGTTTCAAATGTGATATTGTGGACGTTAAATAATACGTGATAGAGACTTTGCACCAAATTCAGGCTGAAGCTGTTCGATGGTGTTAATGTAATTATCCTCATTTGTATTCAGAAATCAAATCCAAATGGGGTTTTTGGAGGAGTTAATCAAAAAGACCTATTTAAACAGACTCATTTGTTTTTTAAAATAGCGGTGGGGCCTGTTGGCTCTGCTGCTGCTGGCGGCCTTTATCGGATTTTCTTTTTTTCTTTTTTTTTTTTGGCCGTGCATGGACAGCCGCAGTTTAAGGGAATATTGTCTATGGATTTTTAAATGTGGGGCTCAGCTGTTTTTCAAAGTTATTGAAGGATGAAAATTAACTGGCAGAGCAGCATGGGGGATCTATTGTCAGAGGAAGCAGCAACAAACCGAACCGTGTGTTGAGCTGCAGCGTTTTGATGGAAAACATTCTGTGATTTATCTGCTTTGACAAGCCAGGCTTCCATGTCACTTTCAGCGGTTCCAAAGGAATCCGCTGCCCGTGATGGGAAAAGGTTCAAACCCCCCAAAATCTCAGCTCGGGGGTCATCTGCCCCCCCCCCTCCGGTATCTAATATGATCTAATCTCCAGGTTTCTCTCCTCTGGCAGGGGACACGCGGGCAGGCGGCTAAACATGTCAGGGATATTGGATGTGTTATGGCGCTGTTTGCTGGAGGTGTCTTCCTCAACTTTGCCTCGGACTCTGATGAGCTGAGGGACCGTTATTCCCCAGGTGATCCTGCCCGAGATTAACTCTGCTGATTCCCGCCGTCGCCTCCTCGCCGCGTGTTTAGCACCAGAACCGGTAATCTCACACGAAGAATTGGCGAGGCTTCTTTTTTTGTTTTTATCTGCGTGATCTTTTTTTTTTATTCCCAAGAAGAAACAGGTTTTACGATTCTATGTTTTTAAAGAGAGAGGTGAGGTTTCACTGGTGGTTGGACAAACAAGGACACGGAGGGATAATATTCTGGGAGAGGCAGAGAGACGCTGCCTGGAATCTCTGGTCTCAATTATCTGTTGCATCAAGCAATTTCACAAACCTTTCTGCACTGCAACTGCAATTTCATTTTACAATTATTGCACAATTTTTACAATTTTTCTGCACTGGGTGAAAATTTTTGCATTTAGCACGTGCTTGTTTTTTGTGTGTGCAGGATTGCAGAGTATTGTTATCTTTATTGTTAATCTTTAACTGTTTCTTCTGCCTCCCTGTGCTGTTTTGTTGCACGGGCAGCTGAGATCCATTTTGTAGCCTCGACTGCATTCTACTTTTTGAAACCGAGTATTCCAGGAGAGAAGCTTTCGATGGTTCAGTTCAAATCATCTGAGTTATAAATCCAAACAAAACACAGATTGACCTTTGCGACGGAAACACAACAAACGCCGAGTCGTGCGTTCACGTTCATAAAGTCCAATTACAGCGGCTGACGATCTGGACCGTGGCTCTGCGACTGGAGCAGATCCCACTCTGCTGACCACGCCTGTCCACACACACACACACACACATCCCCCCACAGAGCTGCAGACTTTTACTACAGGCCTCTGATGGATGAGCAGCATTATTTTTATCACCGTAACACAATCAGCCTGTTTGGCCCCTGTCTGTGTGAGCGCGACTAAAAATACAACCAAGTCATATTTCACGCTGTGCCTGAGAAACCGGGTGAAAGATCACTTACTGGATTAAATATGCATGATGACGTATTTACTGCACACACACACATCAATCACACAACACATCATTTCTGTGCCGCTAAAATACAGAAGCTTATCAGATATCATTATTTGTAATATTATCTTTGGTAGTCGGGACGAGCAAAGGGCCACAGTGAGCTCTGGAACTTTTCTCAGATCTGTCTCGTGTGGACTTTTTGTTCTTTCTGTAAAGCTCAGTGTGATAAGCCGCTCAGGATGCACAGCAGAAACACATGTGGGTCATAACTCTCAGAATTAGGCTAATTTCCGAGCTTCTCCCGCTGCCTCTAAAGCTTAGAAGGTATAACTAGAGGGCTCTGGCAAATAAATTATAAAATGTCTGCACCCTCTCTCTCTCTCTATCTCTTTTGATAGAGATAAAGCAGATACAATATTAAACCCTTCCCAAATTAGTGGCGGATGTATTATTCAGGAGGTGGTGAACATCAGCTGGGCTGAAAGCTGCTTCTAATGAGATGTGGGCAAACTGTGTCTGAGGTAGCTGCCCTCCTCCGTCTCTCCCTCCCTCTCCCTCTCTGTGTTTTATTTTGGCTCGTTCAGCCACCCCTCAACACCCATAAACACAAATTTGCTTTAGGCCCTCGTGAGCAGAACAGAAAGCGCAGCCCGAACGTGGCAGTTTCATCAGAAACCCGTCTGAGGTGCGCTTCGGTTTCCCTCTGCCATTTAAAAAAAAAAACCTGTTGCCATACGACCGGGTTTAGCATCAGAGGAGAAGGACTCAGAACATCAATTTAACGCCACATGCACAAAACGAGCCACGTGCACTCACAACACAGAGGACGTGTTTCCAGGAGACACTACGACGCGAAAACAGGCGAGCAGTTGCCATAGTTATGAGTCGCAAAGTTACTGCAAGTTGACAACGAATGTGTTGAATGTGCGTAGAGAGCACTGGGTCAGGCTGTGAGTATTTGGTCGTGCTGTCGCTTCAACATGTCGGCCCTCACCCTGGAAGACGTTCTCGTCCTCCGAGTGAAGCTGCTCTAATTATTTCCGTCTCCTAATGGATCTGTGGTCGAGCTGCACGGGCTGCGATCTGAAACCTCCTGAGTTGCTGGTGATTGATGCTTGTGATGAAGACGATGGTGCGACCTTGGCAGTTTCTCCGTGGAGCCATCGTCAGCGTGTGACGGGTCAGCGGAGGAGCGCCGCTCACAGCAGACACCTCGGCTCAGTGGTTCTCTGGCGTCCTGATGGATTCCGGTTCCCTCATGCGGTGACCTGCAGCTGTAAAGTTTTCAGCAGCTTCACTTTCTGCTCTTTGCACCTTTTCATCGCTTTACTGAGCAACACTACCTGGCCAAAAGCATAAGGACGCCAAATTACTGTGTGACGTGACTGCTGAGCATCTCGTCCCTGAACCACATTCAGACGACACACGACGTCTTCTCCACTCACCTGAGGTCACCATGACATTTTGCTTTACACTTTGAAAACCAAAATACCAACAACTGATTAATATCTCTAAGAAATTTCAAAGAAATCCCTGAAGGCAGAACTGAGATGTCGTTTTGAAGACACCGGATATATTTGTTAGGTGCTTTTTTTTAAAGGGAAACTTGGGACTTTGAAATTGAAATTTATTCCATTTTCAAACTCTCAGGCTGCACTGAAGTCCGAGCATCTTCCAGAAGTATTCTGGAGAATGCAAATGTGAGTCGGTCTCTTCAGACATTTCCTGAAAAATTTCCCTGTTGAAATATCAAGAAATCTCTCTCTGGAGGACTCACAGCGGGGGACCGGGTGTGCTGACAACAAAAAAAAAAAATACAAACATCTCATCTGATTTTACAGAGTTTGATTCAGCTCAAGGATTCAAGAACTTGTTGATCCGGTTTAAATAAACTCAACCTTTTTTTAAAGTTACCATCGACTCCGCTTTCCTCTTTCCGAGCTCTGTTCACGCTATAAAATAAGAAACCTGCTCTGTGCAGAGCGGGACTCAGACCATTTGCTGAATGTTGACGTTTGCTGAGTGAGAGAAGTTCAGTCGTGGCCAGCTCTCCTCAGCCAGCCGGCGTGTTGACTGTCCACATGTCACAGGTCCCCCGTCTCCAGGCTGTGCAGGACATGTTGACTTGTTGTTCACAGGGCTCTGTGAGCCAGTGGCTGAAGAAGTGCCACTTCAGGGCCGGATATTGTCAAGAATTCAATTAAAACCACAATCCACATCAATCATGTCCTCACAGGCTGAGACACTGTGACACGGTGAGGGTGCTGCAGCCTTAAAATAAGGCTTCGTGCACATTGTAAGCATATCACAGCCTCTCAGGTGATTTATTTTTTGCTGTTACGATGTCATTTTATACTTCAGGTTGGTGCCTGCTGGAATTATTTCTTACAGACACATAATCTATAAAAATAGCCCCTGAAGAAAGTGTAGAAATGCCCACTAATAGCAGCTGCAGGGATGCATATTAACAATTAACTTTAGCAACTGCTGCAGAAATGATCACCTTAGGGGACATATGGGTCTGCACAGCCCACATTTACTCAAGTACTGTACTTAGATTAATATTTAAGTACCTCTACTTTGCAGAAGTATTTCCATATTCAGCATCTTTGGGGTTTCACTCAGGAAGTTGAACTGCAGTTTGATGCAAATGTTCCCGTTTTACTCCAGAGTGTGTCCGTCACCTGGAGCTGTCATCAGCCACAGTGTGGGGACACGCTGCTGCCTCATCAGGCCTTTGTTTGTTTGTTGACGAAAGCCCAAAGAAATCATGGCCGCCATCTTGCCTCCAGATCGCAGTCAAATGATTAAATCAAACCCAACTTATCAGAAACAAAAGCTTTAGCAAACTACGATAATCGGTTATGAAATGAGCCTTTGTAATAAGGTGCACCTCTAAACATGCAAAAGGACAAAGAAAAGTAAACTTCTCGTCCCCGTTGTTCATCGCTCATCATAACTTTTCCAGCTCAGAATCTGAAACCGTCGTCAGGGTGGAAGGTCGCCGGTTTTTAATCATTGCAGCAGATACTGCGCTCAGCAAACAGCCGCGTGCTCCGCCACGGTGTCCTTGAACGAGACGAACCCCTGCCTGCTCACTCACCACGAGCCGCCCTGAATCTGAGTGTCAGCTAAACGCCTTAAATGCAAATGCATACTATTTTTCACTCCAATCAGATTCAGCAGAAAATGACAAAGCTGAGAGTCGGGGAGACCGCTGCTGTTTGTGCGGGACCTGAATTCGAGCCGCTGCTGTGACGCTTTAAATATTCTCCAAAACAACAACAGGGGTTGGTTCTAAAACCCTGATTATCTATGGATTATTATTTTATTTCTCAACCCACAGATGTTTTACAATTAAACTAATTGCTCCGCGTTCGTTAATTCCGAATGAGTCGGCTACATCACAAATGTGAGTTCGCCGTTGATGGCGCAGCTTATCAGACGACTGCCTGCTCCGTTTATTGCAACACATTCCCTCGCCATCCATCACCTTTTAGGGCCGCTGATTATCCCGGCGAAAGATAATTACACAGCACAGCGCTGCGGCGCCGAGAGGAGCGCCAACGGTTATCTGACCACCTGAACAACAACTGTGGGAGGGGAGGGGTGCAGGTCTGACCTCAGCATTATTATCACCGGGTGCACATGCACGTGTGCGTGGCGTGCGCGCTCCAAATATTGTGTCCCTGACTTTGTGTTCAGGCAGGCAGCTCACCTCCGTTTTTATTGCACACGCTGCTCTGTAGGATCTGTGTATTTTCGAACAGTAAATTTAAAAACAGTCACTAGTTTTTTGGGTTTTTTTTTTTTTTTACATTACCTTTAAAAAGTATTTGTTTGGTCATGCTGGGCATGGAAGGATTTCTCCATCCACACGTCCAGCAGACTTTTATTTGTGTTTCATTTAATATTGTCTCAATTCTTTTGAGTTTTTGTTGTGTTTTGGTCGGAGAACAGTATCTGGCTCGTCAGCTCGTCGATGTCCTCGCTTATTAACCCAGCAGTTGTTGATGAATAGTTTGAAAAGTTCAGCGAATCCTTTTCTCTCCTTCCCTCTCATTTCTCTTCATTATAAAGTAATGAACAGCAGCTGAAGATGGATCCGTCCCGAGGTAATAAAATCCACCTTTGAGCTTCTGTATATTTTGCTAATTAAAATATAATATCTTCCTACTCTAATCTGCACCAAAAACACAGCGTGGAACAAAAGAACATGTTTTCACCAACACGTCCTGGACTAGTTCTCGGCCCGGAGCGGTCACTTCCTCGGTTTTGCAGATTAAAGACAGTATGAGGCGTTGATTAGTGGGTTTAAATGGTGCTGGTGGGCGGATTATGAATGGAGAGTGGTTTGGATCTTCTCATCTCACTCAAGGCGAGAGAGCTCAGTGTGATGAACCAACCCCTCAGCAGCGGGGCGCTCAGCAGATACAGAGAGTTTATCAGGGCGTCCTCTCTGCTGACGGCTGGTGCTGGATGCAGAGGGACGCCAGAGAGATTAACAAACAGCTGAAAACAACAAACTGTGATTACAGTGGTGAGATCCGATTGTGACCTTCAGCTGCACCAATACTCCGTCATCTTGTGAAAATGAAACGTAAACACCACATAAAGAGCTTCACCTTTGCATGGTGGTGTATTTTTCCCGGGGGGTGTGGGGTGGGGTTCAGCTAAAGAATAAAAATGTGCCGGTGGGAAGATGGACTGCATGTGTGTGCAATTATCGCCTCTGTCGCAGCGGTGGTGGTTTTGTCTCATTAGCGTCATGGCGGGGTGTCCCAGCTTTCAGTGCACAGCGTGATGTCCCCTGCCTCCCAGCCCCTTGAGCTGAGGACACAGAGGTGTCCAGGCGTCTCAGCACCCCACCCCACCCCAGCTCCTGCCACAACTGTACCTGGAAACCTGCTGCTGCTAACCTGCTGCTAATGGGCAGCTCCCATCTGCAAATCGGCCCCCGCCGTCCCTCGGATCCAGGGAGCGATGCGTTCACATGGCCGTGCCTATTATCCCCATCGCCTACCATTCTTCTCTCTCTCGCTCTCTTGCCGAGGATAGTTTCCCCACCTCTTCCCTCGCTGTCTGTGATGTGGTCCTCCTCGTACGGAGGGAGTCATTATCCCCGCTAGATAATAATAACACCACTCGGAGAGAGATTTTCTTTGGCCCTGGAACACGCCTGTCTGCCATAGCTCTGGCCGCACGTCACCACCAGTCAGAGCGCTTTGGGAAGATGTGCTGGGAAGTAGCGATGCTGCGTCAGGGATCTGGAACTGCGCCCTCGGGGGTGTTTCCGAGGCCCCGCTCTCACCTCCAGCCGCAGCGACACATGTGTCTGGACTTGCTCCGTGGTAATTGCTAATGGTAATTACCGACCCTCTCCGTGATTCAAGAGGCCATTATAAATAAATGACTGGTGGGGTGGGCATGGCAATTTCGCAGCAGCGTCCCATATCTCTCACGCCGTCCTTCACCCTAATTCCACTGCAGGGACCTTGACTGGATCTCAGGTTCTCTGGCCCACAGACGGCACCTATTATCACCAACGAGCAAAGCTATTAACCAATGCCCTCATGCGCCGCCTCTCGTACGCGTCGGTTCTCCTCTGTTCCAAAGCCTCTCTCCCTGTCATTTACTCCAGCACCTCATGCGGGCTGACGCCTCCTGACCCCTTTTTGAAAATCTTTCAGACACCCCGCTTCTCAACTTGTTTCTTTGAGCCTCGGTGCCAGCACTCCCACCACTGATAGTCCATCTGCTGAGATTGAGGACTCCTCTCTGCATGACTACGTTTCCCCCGCCGGCGCTCTCACCAAGGCCACCTGCACTGCACAGACAGAAAATGGCTGAAATGGCTGCGGAGAGATTTGCCTCCTGTGCAATCCCCTCGACATCCAAGTTGGAGGCGAGTTGACTTCTTAAGACTGGAGGGATTCAGCTCTGCCTCCCACTGCGGAAGAGTTGCTGTGAGAGCAGAGGAAGAGACGGAGGGAGGGGGAATGGAAGGTACTCCAGAGTGAGTGAACTGAAGTCTTCACTAATTAGGCACCAGGCCTTCAATCTGCACATTATGGTCTAATAAAGCACGGGGGGGGGGGTTGGTGGTGCTGTGATTAAACAGACGTTTGCTTTAATACATGGTGGCTGGAGCAGCACGTGGGGGCTGCTTCTGGATGCGCGCCACAGACACCAGCAGCCCCCCGCTCGTCTTCTGGACTAATTATCCCAATGTTGTCGTGTTCTTCATTTTAGCGCTCGGCAGACGGCGGGACGGGGCCGGGGCGAGCGGAGGCAGCGGCAGAAATTGTCAAAATCACTTAATCCATCTCCGGAGCATGCTAACGTAATTGCTTTTTGATTAATTGCGCCGGTGGAAAAAAAAAGAAGAAGAAGAAGAAGAAGAGGGGAGCTTGTTGTTGTTGTCGTCAGATTATAGTTCAATGAGACTTCTCAAAGTGAATGCTTGTAAACACATCCCATCGTTTCAGCTGCTAATGAAAGACTGCGCTGGGAATCCTAGTGAAATGTCAGTTTCCATAAGCGGGGGGCTGAGGGTTCTGACCCCTTTGTCACCTTTGACCTCTCGAGAGGAAAACGATCCACGTCAGTTCAGAACCACTCACAGTGTTTTCATGTGTTAGGGGAGTGAACAGGAGAAACAGGTGACAGTTAGAAATCCAGTTCTGGCTCAACTCCACGGAGCAGCTTGAGTCTGGAGGCCGTGTTGTTGTTGTTGTTGTTGTTGTTGTGCGTGCTGGCTCGCTGTTACGCTGTCACGACCGGGACACTTGAACAGAACTGAGCCTTTGGTAATGTTATTACCGACACCTGTGTTTCTGCTGCCAGGACAAGATGCCTGCTGTGAAATTGGCCTTTTGTTTGTGCTCATTTGAATCCATTTGCTGAAAATCATTTTCACTTAGCAACACAGCTCTTTACAGAGCGCCGTGAACGAGTGGGTGCACGTTACTTTTCTGTCATGACATTTAAAGTCTAGTTAGCGGAGGAACAATCTTAAATACTGGACTTCAGCATACAGGCAAACTTCTTCATTACCGACTTTAACGTTGTGTGATGTAATTTACTGGAGAATAATTCACGATAAAACAAATCTGTCTTGTTCCGGGGAATGATTCTGGGTTTGTGTAATTTGGTGCTGATCCAAATTAATGAATTAAACCATGTCAGTATATCTATTTATATTCAAGCACTTGATAAATGCATTTCTAGTTTATTATTTATTTGAGGATGATGAAGAAAACTTTAGAAAATTCCATCACAACACGTCTGATATTTCACATTCAAACACGGCGACATCCCCACACTCTTCTGGGAGTTCGGAGCGGAGATGTTGGCGGTGTCCGCGAACGTTTATGCTTGAGCACGAGGAAGCGGGAGACGCGGGGGTGGGACTGCACATGGAGGAAGAGCTGTGACTCTGACAGGGGCTGAGGCCCGTCTCTGGTTCTCAAAGGGAGCCTGAATATCTTTTGTAGAGACAGAGACGGCCGGCGACCGCAGGCTGAGACAGAGCTGGGCTGCTGACCGAGAGGCCTGAGTTTAAACAGCCGAGAGGAAGGGAGCAGAAGGAGCAGAGGGAGGGAGGGGGACGCAATGTGGCAGAGGCCCATTAGCATTCCTTCTCTCAACCCGACACTGACAGCTGACACTGACCCAGTGTCCAAGGTGAGCAGCAGACATGGCACAGGAAGCACAACCCCCCCAGAGGCAAACCGCAGTATGTTTTTATCCTGTTCTCTGTTTCCTTTGTGGTCGCGGCTGAGTGGATTCTGAATGTCACAGTTCTGTGACACATGTAGATGACTTTGACCCGGCTACACCCGAGCTGCACCTCCATACAGAGATGGACGGAGCAGGACTTTAAATCAAAAGATGACAAGACCCCGCTCGCGATCGTCACGCCTCCTGCGACCTGATTGGTTCCCTGCAGACTGGTCCGAATGAAGTCCAGCGCGATGCCGTGACCTCTCCGACCACAGATAAACTTGAGGACTGTCTGGGAGACAGGAAACAGAGCGGCTGATGAAAGGCGACTCCGGAAACACGAACCGCGGAAGCTTCAAAGCAACGAAGCAACAGCGCCCTCTCCTCTAATCGAGCGGGGTTCAATGTCCAGGCAATTATGTGATTTTATGTACAGATGAAAGGCCGCGCTGCAGCTCTGACTCACTGAACTTAACGGCCGATATTACCCATGATCCCTAGCTTCCAGCACCAGAGGAGCCACCTCATCTGAACCCTATCCAGTGGGCGAAAACATTCTTCGTATTCCAAGTTAGCTAACCATCAAACTCATTTTAATGAAGCCGCTTGTTCGAGGGTGAAGGTTCGGTGCAGCACGAAGGTGAGATGTTACAAATCAGAAAGGGAAATTGCTGTGGTGTGGCGTGCATCTGGCATTTATGTTGGACCGAGCTGCAGGCAACATGTCCACTTGTGCAGTTTTTTCCAACCAAGACTCGATTGGCTGTGCTACAAGTCTTTGGCAGCGGATGACGGACATCTGGACGCGAACAGCAGGCAACCTCCACCTAAACAAAACGCATGCAAATAATTATGTTAGCACGCGGACTCATATGCTTCCCTCTGCACACATATTGTCATTATCACACCCTCTCCCCGTGCAACTCTCAGATCTGATTTGAATTAGTGACTCCGCCAGTCACACAGCAGGATGTGTGAAAAACACAGAGAGTGGGAAACGAGGCACGTTTTAATTGGCGTGCGCTGCTGAGCTGCGGTGGCTTCAGGAGACACGGATCCCTCTGAAATCAACGGGGCAAAAACATCCAGAGCGTCGAGGTCGACCGGTCTCACTCCACAAAAACACTTAAATCTAAATGTCTCCAATTTAGTTTTTGACGGCTGCTCTTTCCTCGTGACATCGCATCACCCCGTGAGGCGAAACCTGGCTCAAGCTGTTTATTAAATCAGGGATGTGGCGGACGATGGGACACAACATGTGAGGAGACATGAAGCTGCCATCGTTCGTACCTCTGAGTCTTTTCAAGTCTAACTTCCTTCCCTCAAAGAAGACGCATGTTTGACAGACACAGCTAATGAGAAGGTTCAACCATGCCCATAGAGCAGCTCATAACTTCAGGTCAGAAAGCCAGATTCACTAGAATAGCACCCAGCGGAGCACCGACCCCTGCGGAGGCCAGACAGAGCAGAGAGTTCCACGTTTTTATTTGGATGTGAGAGACAGTCTCTCAGTTTTATTTAATCAGGATAAAGGTAAAAACAGATCTGGTAATGTTCGAGAGGGATATACAAGAACTCCTGGATCCATCCAGAAATGTAAATGAAGTCTTTTCTTTCTTCTTCTTCCAGTAAAAATAATAAATGTATCAAAGATTACATCAACCATGAGATCACTATTATCTGTGTGGGGTCGGAACCCACAGCTTGAATATTGCCACAAACTGCAGCCCTGATTGTTCCACATCATTATAATATGTTTATTCAACGTACAGCCATGTCATGGAAACCCTCACCGTTGTGTAGGCACTCAGCCAGGAGAGCCGAGTGGCGCCTACACAGAACTCAAATGTCAACAGCGGAAAGTTGCAACCTCCCACACGGTTTGATTGCGATGGATGCATTCATTATGTGTACTTCATCGAGGACTAAGTACACAGGCAGAGGACACGATACTGCATTTAGCCTATAGCGTTGCCAAGGCATTTAGAAATGGATCAGCTGCAAGACAAAGAATCGTTTTGTCATTTTTTACACACCGCATTTCTTAGCTCTGACAAACACTGCAGTAACATGCGTGTGTATGTGTGTGTTTGCAAGCGGGTGTGTCTTATTTATAAAGTTGAACTCTCCATCTACTGTGTTGCAAGAAAGCGGCTGGCAGATGTTTTGAGGTCGAGTCTCGGAGAGCACTCCCCTCAGTAATTTCCCAACACTCCTGAGGAGTCTCCTGTGTCGGAGTCAAGGTTCTTTCTGAAAATTCTGAGCAGCAATCAGTCTCGTTTGAAACGCCACACGTGTCAGAGATACGCAATCCTAGTGTGCGAGGAGCGATGGTGAATTACAGTATCACAAGACGACTTCCACGTCACGTCCTCAGTTCAGAGACCAGGGCTCTCCATTTCTGCCCAAGGTCATGAAAGCTTATTTGTTTTGTTTTTTCAGACTCCAAATGACCCCTGACATTTCGAATGAGAAATTTCTGGACTCGGGCCTAAAAAAACCCCAAAAAAACAAGATGGCGTTGGAAATGGAGTCTTTAAAGTCTTCACTGTGGGTGTCACTGGTTCAAGGTGAAGGGTTCAGAAACCCTACAGAGTGGATGAGGTGTAATGGACAGTAACTCCCTCCCTCCAGGTTCTGTTGTGTACTAATACTCCAAACTGGGCAAACACACTTTGCTTTTATCCTTGCCGTTATCCTCTTCCCTTCAACTACCTTCTGGTAATTGCTGGTGCCGTGTACAGTATGTGCAGGCGAGTTGAGAGGAGCGATGGGGAGCCGTGTGATGAGGTTAGAAATGAGGAGTGCACTTTTACGAGGGCCACTGTAACCTCTCCACGCTGCGTCTCAGAAACTCCATCACCACCCATATCTCACCTTTTGAAAAAAATACGAGCCTCGTTCTTCACCTTATTACCAGTGAACACGCGGTGTTTCAGCCAGCGCCGGCTCCTCCATCCTCAACCGCCACATATATATGTAATTTGTCCCGACACTCTGAAATGACCCATAGGGGCGTCGCTGGTAATAACGCTCCCATGGCAACAGATGTAGCGGGCCTCCGCTGCCATGGTTACCGTGATAAACACACAGTTATCGCAGACAGGTTGTGGTTCAACAGAGGAAACGCTTCGGAAACCTCCTGCATGTGATGTCCCCCTTTGTAATGACCGGAGCTGCTGGAGGTCACCTGACAGTTAAACGTAAATATACGAGCTATGAGGGCTGGGTTTACACGAGAGGGAAGGACTGTGAATGTGCAGAGCTCCTCATTACAGCAGTCCTCCTGATCCATGGGTACACGCGTACAGTACTGGACCAGCATTGACCCCGACTCCTCGTGCATCTCCCGCTGCCAAATTTCAAAGTACCACATCGCTGCGTTTCAACATTAGCATAAAATCCTCCTAGATTTGCAGCATTATCTGATAGAACATGCATGGTATATGATGTCCTGTCTGTCCACATCGCATCACACATTACTCCTGTATCCCCCGCAGCCCCAACATTACAACCTTTTACGTGTGTTTTTCTCTTTTGATCAAATGCGGTTGTCAAAGGACTGGACAGGTGACCCCTGGGCGGCATGAGTGCATATCTCTTTCGGGGTGGGGGGGTTGTATGATTTTAACTGGAGAGCTAGGTGTTGTCTCTCTTCATTAGTCTCGCAACCAGTCTCCAGTAATTCAAAGGTATTACTGCGAGGTCTGTGCATTTTCAGCCCTAAGAGCTTCTGTGAAAGACGTCCTGTTTGTTTGCTTCTGCCGCTGATTACCTTAAGTTCCAATAAAAACAATGCATCACCACTCAAAATATTAACTTTGATCCAGAGTGTGCGGATAATGATTGAGTGCTTGGACCACGGAGGCGAGGGCAAGTTTGATTTCAAAACCAGCAGAAGCAAAATAGATTAGACAGAAAGGGTTTTATGATTTGAAATGAAATGTGTTTTTTATTGAAGAGCCAGTGCAGTTTTTAATTTGACAGGATGTTGGTGTGAAGTTGCCACTCTTAACCCGCGCCTCTGCTGAATTTATACACGCAGGCGGAGCCTTTTTTAATTAATGTGCAGTTTTTTGGCTCCATCTGTTTGTTCTGTCGGCGCGTGTGAGTCTCTCCTCCGTTTATTTATCTTTTCACCGAGTGTGACCTCCCTCTGTTCACCTGTTCCCCTTCATTTCCCTCACCCTGCATGGCCGCTTACCCGCTTTGTGATAGCTCATTGCGCATTGTCTTATATTTAAAATTGACAACGGCGAGGTGCTGCTCCATCAGATTACTTTGCAGGGTGTGTGACTCCGGAGGGTTTTGCGAGTTTGTAAACAACACAGATCTCACGGCTGGGGTTAGCTGCTTATTGTAACAAAGCGCCCTCTGTTTAAACTGACAACTTCAGCTTTTGTTTTGCTTATTTCTTTTACAACACTCTTATTTATCTGCTTTTTCATCCGTGCAGAATCGCCCTGAGTGGGAGACTGACTCACTGATGTGCTCTACATAAATACAGTAGTTAGACTCTGAGGGTGATTACCGTGCCTGTTTATGAACTCCTATATGTTCTCACAGGCAGAAAACTAAGCCGGCCGACGACAGCAGCCTCTCTAATCTCATCCGAATGCTGCAAATGTGCCTGATTGGCAGGATTTCTGTAATTGTTTGGTGACTTCAGCAAATCAACACTGAAAGCAGTTGTGACTGTTGACTGGAGTTAATCTAAAACTGCCTGTAAACAAGCACATAATTCATGATAAACTGCAACCAGTCTGGTGTTAAAACGACTCACTCAGGATTAAAACTGCACTTCTCTGGCTGCTGCAAACTTCCCTCTGCCAGCTGAGCTAATGCAAAGAAATGCGAGAAGTAGACTCATAAAATCATTATAGCTGCATCCCAGAGCAGTGCATGCATACTAATGGGCTCCAAACTTCTGGGACAAAGACTGAGAGAATAAAGTTGGCGATCACAACAAAGTCGCTGAAGTTCTGACCCTTTGTTAACCTTTAGTTCAAACGCTGTTTTGATGCCATGAAACAAAACCTTCAACGTCAATCAAACATGAAGTTGTTATAGGAAGAACGCAGGGATTTGCCACAGCGCCCCCTGCAGGCCTGGAACTGCTCGCTGGAACGTTACAATCTGTCGTACACAAACAACCAGAGCTGGAACTGAAATGGTGTTTGAGGAAACAACGATGAACAGAAAGGGACAGAATAAGAAACCAGAGAGAATACTAGAGTACGTTTCAGTTGCTGAACCAAACTCAAAGAACTAAAAGAGGACAAATGATGGAGGACAAGCTAACGCAGCACTGAGTCGTTTGAGGAACGACAATAAGAAGAATGCACCTGACCGGCCCGTCACAACTTTACAAACCCCCTTCAGCTCTGTTTCCAAAACACAATTATTCACGAGCTCCTTTTGGGTCCATTTGCATGTCCAAATTGTTTCATCAGAATGTCCTCTGCAGCGCTGGTTAAGACAATTAACTAAACAACAGGAACATTGTGTGTTTGCACGTCACTGATTCTGAGGAGGGAGTGAATGAAATATGAGAGAAAGCTGCGCCCGCCTCATAATAACCCGCTGAGGTTTTCAAAGTGTGACCTCTGAAAACCAAGGTCGGAACCTTTGGGCTGAACAGATGGATCCTGCCACACACACACCCGACAGGATCCAGTCTAATTGGTTGTAACACCTTATTTATTGACTATATCCAGAATGGGTCAATTAGGCTAATAGGTTACTTCACTGTTTACAAACCTGCAGCTCATGAGTACCTCCTCAATTCCAGGTGATCACGAGCCGCCATCACACGAACGGTTAAAGAGCGTGAACACAAAGACGCCGCCGCCTCAGGCAGGGTGCGAATTAGAGTGTCGGGTTTCTCTCCTGCTGCACCTCGGACTCAGTATCTGGGACTGTTTAACCAATTCTCACGTTGCCTTTAAAAGGCTAACTGCTCTTAATATGGCCAATGTCACACGAGGCTCAGGAATCTGTCAAAAGAACGACTCATTTGGACCAATTTCTGAAGTCAAGATACGGCTGACCTCCAAGTAAGAGCTTTGGGAACCCTGACAGCTCAAGGCCAGTTATCTTTGAACCTGGAGCCACTCACCTCCTCACCTTCCTTTGAAAGGAGCTCTGGATCTTCACAACGTGAAGACAGAAACCTGCGAGTTTCCAGGAAGGGGAAGTCTGGAGGAGGGGGTCCTAGATGGCGGCACTGCAGCCCTGGCTGCCACCCTGGTGTCGTACGCAGCGTGATACCCCGGCACCTCACCTTAATGAACACCCTGAGCTGTCACTATGCTCCTCACGTCCCAGCATCCACTTCACTTTGTTTATTTATTCATAATCTCTCATGTTCCTCTAATAAGGCGGGGCGTTTGCCAGGCACACTGAGGGCTGACGCGTCTGCCGAGGATCTGAATGGAGACGCTGTCTCAGGCAACAATGTGCCAGTGTTGAACGGTAATGGGCCCACCCACAGGCTGACGGATCTAAAAGGGTGATTAACGAACACCCCAGGGAGAAAGGCAACAGGGGGGCGAGGGTGCATGTGTCTGCTCCTGGATGCCTTCAGACACGTTCTTTGTCTCTTCTTCTATTTCACTCTTTCTTTTTCCTCACCTTCGAGACTCTCTTCTCCTTCCTCCTCCAGATGTGCATTAAAGACATAAACACACCTGCCTGAGCACGGAGGTTTCTCTCTTCTGCTTCACGCTGCTTCTCCCGAGGTAATCTGGGTAAATTTGCTCACAAACATGTGCCCATTCAGACGCTGCCGGGCTGAGCTGCGCCTATCAATCTAAATAAGGTTCAGTGACATCACCCATACATTTCTTTTTTTACGTGAACAGAAGCAACTAGTCCTCCGGTACATGGAGCTCACTCTCGAAACATGAAACACGGAGGCCTATTTTATCGAGCTATATAAAGGCCAGGTTGATGGGGTTCTAAAAATACGGTGGTCTTAAATTTCTAGACATTCTCAGCTCTAATAAAAGGATGCACCGGCTCATCGTTCTACTTTTCTCTTTTCCACTGATGTGTACGCCCGTCCTGAATTCCGAGGGGGGAACATCCTCCATCACTTTCCGCAACACTTTCCCTCTCCCCGTCGCTTCACCTCCCTTTTTATTGCAGCGTTTCCACCCAAGCCTTCAACTCTGCAACTCCTCCCACGTGTCACGTCTTGTTCTGCTATTCCCAGCAGGCCGAGCGATGCCTCAGACCTCTGGCTCCCCTCGATTACAAAGCCAGTCTGAGCGCAATTTATCTTGCGTGTGATCAAAACCACACCTGGGCCATAACTTTCCTCTGGCAGAATGTTTATGTGTTTAACACCAGATTGGCGACTCGATGTGTATACGCCAGATGTGTGGAACTATAAAGGACGGTGATGATGATGATGGATGATAATGGCGGTGTCAAGGATGGCAGAGAACGAAACCAGCAAGGATATTGGGGTTAAAGCCCAGCTGGAAGGGGTTAACTCACTGCTCTCTCCTCCCTCTTCCTGCCCACTTTGGGGAATGATAAACAAGCATGATACCACCAGTGACTGGTTTCATTTACACTCCTCCTCTTCCCTCTTTCCACTCTTTCTGTATATCACCCTCATTCTGTCATATCCATCTGCCGGCCATTAGCTGGATTCTGTCATTGCGGGATTAAGGGGAAGGCGAGTGGCTGCAGCAGCAATAACAGCAACAAGCCGAGGTGCCTTGTTTTCAAACCACTGACCTTCATCAGACACATGCTCGTCAGTGTGTGTGTGTGTGAGTGCTGCCGGAAAAAAAAAAAAAAAAACATATGCAGAAATGTGACACTTAATGCTCTGCGTCCTGGGCATCTGTCACAGCCACTGGCTCGTGTATTCGCCGGGGAGTTGCCATGCGGCGCTCTGAGCTGTACGCAACGCTCTGCCTCGCCATCCTGCTAATGGTGCGCTGGCACGACTCCTCCCCTTTCATTGTACACGTTTATCGTCATGGTGTCACGCTAACACAGGCTGGGGCTGGGGGGGGGGGGGGGGGGGGGGGGGGGGGGGGGGGGGTCAGCCGTTTGATCCCTTCCTCTGTGGCGGGTACGAGGGGGATTGTTGCGTTGTGATGGGGCCCGGAGACAGGCCCATTACCGAGGTCAGAGATGGAGAGTGGGTGCGACAGATCCTCGGCTCAGTCCTCAGTTCGGTTAGCAATGGGGAGCAAAATGAAATGCAATTTGCAAACTGAAAACCCTCCATTGTCTCCAGCAAGATTGTTCTGCTCAAATTGTGACATTGAAACAACACTGGGTCCCGAGGCCGCCGAGCACGCAAGGACGCGGCGGGAAAAAAAAAAAAAGACGGTGACGCCACTGCTCACACGGAGAGAGAGAGACTTTCTTCCTGATTGTGGCGTAATCTGGCAATGAGCACGAGCATGAAATGGAAAATGAACTTTTCATCTTTTAAAACAGGACGTATCTCTGATCAGCTCCAGTCTTGTTTTCATGCTGATAAACAGCAGCCTTTGTTCGGGGCTCCCCGGGTGGCCCCTCGCCGGCCTCCGTGTGCGAGCTCTGCTGTTACGACGGCCGCCTTAACGCTCTGTTCCTACACTGTGTGTTTTTGTTCTAATATTTGCACATTTCCAATATGTGCTCATTGACATTTGGATTTCCCAGAGAGTGTCGAGGCAAGATGCCAGTCCCCCCCTCTCTCTTTTTTTTCCACTTCCCTCTGAGCATGAATTTATAAATTGAAAAACCAGGCAAAAATGACCTTAATCCTCTCTCCGTCATTCTGCAGGAAATGTTCGTGCTCTGTGGGGACTGGGTTTACAGCCACCATCTGTTGCATTTTTCATTAACAAAATCTATTTCTTCATTTAACCATGCATGCTCAGACAATGCTATGGCTCCCATAACACCTCTAAATCCTGGAGTCGGAGAAGAATGAAAACAGCAACTTGCCATAGCAGACATGTTTTCAGATTAGTGCTGTAATTGCGAAGTATAATGCGAGTATATTCATCAAGGATTAGGGCCGGGACGTTTTCTATATGTTCAGGTACCAGGGGATGGTGAGTCGGTCTAATGGAGCTGAGTCAGAATTTGAGAGGGACTTTACGTCAGGACTAAAGCTGAGCCGTGTAAATACTGGAGCGTTCGGTCCCTGTGTCTCGAGGACACTTGGAGAAGACACACAGCCGTTGTCGGGGTCGGAACATGTTTCTTTCTCTGTCTCCAGCCACAAGAAACAGTTTACGACTCAGGTTTAAAGGCCCCAACGAGACTAAATGGTGCTTTTTGTGAAAAATGACAGGCTAAGACAACTACCGATAAAGTTTTGTTTTTACTGTGCACAGTTTACGATATTTTAAGTTGTGTATATTCATCTTTCCGCCAAGTCCTCCTGCTCTGCTGGAGCGGCTGCCCGGCCGGCATATATCATGTCACCATTCTCTGATAGCTTTATTGATTTTGCACTCCCCTCAGCACCATCCCTCAAACTTTTCAACACTAGAACTAACTGAGACAGATATTTTCCAAGCGCTCAAAACGGATCATTAGCCGATTGGGAAAGATGGACTTTGAGCCCCGCGGATCCATAGGAGAGACGGAAAAAGCAGTTTTCCTGCTTTGTGCTCGGGTGACGCGTCAGAGGGACAACATCTGGGCAGTGAAACGTTTACAGTGAATATATGGGAATGATATCTATTACAACACGCAGCTGCGCCCTGATCCTGATGATGGACGTCGCTGCTTTAAATCCTCTCCTCACTGATATGACTATAGGTCTCTATCCGCATGTCAGGGAAACATTCATATCACAGGGGACAATCTCCCCCCCTCTCTGGGATGAGCTGTTGTCTGAATGGTTTCTGCCAGCTTCCTCCTTCTGAGGACGAATAGGGTAATAACTCCATCAAGCAGAGAGGCCGGCGCAATAAAACATGCGAGAGAGGGAGGGGATTTTTTTTTTTTTTAATGTGCTTCGTTGTCTCGGATGCAATTACAGTGCCCATCATGTGACGCTCTATCTTCCAGTCTCTACGGATCCTTTCCTCCCTCCCTCCCTTCCTCTCTCTCTCAGTGAGGCGAGAGGCACATGTGGCAAAAAAAACTAAAAACAAGCAGAAGCCAAGGTGTCATGTTCAGTTTTAATTTGTTTGCTGTTATAGAACAAACCTGCTCGACAATGTTCTGTAAGTTGGGAAAAAAATAAAAAATAACAATAACACCTTGAGCCAAATAAATTACGATGGCACATTCCCAGATCACTTCCCTGAGAGTAATCTGCGAGGATTTAAAATGAGGCCGCTCTCTGTGCATACTAATTGCAGACAGCTTGGGATAAACATATGATTCCAGAATTTTTAATGCAGTAAGTCATTTCCATGACATTTTCTCTGACTCCGCTCCGACTTCAGGCAAGGTCTTTTCTGATCAAGTTAATTACTTTGAGGGGAGCAGACAGTGAGGCTAATTAAGAAATATGTCTGACTGAACTATGGTCAATGACAGTCCTACTCCTACCACTGGGTTCTGACCTAGATCACTAATGCCTCCTATTTAGGAATTACCACATGACAAATATCCAATCAAAGCCCCCGAAACGGCGCTTCATCATGGCAGGCTTAACCGTCATCACAGGCAGGTTTCCTGGGCAGCTTATGAAGTCGCCAGTAATCTGAGGGGTTCACGCCAAGTTGTTGATTACCTCAAATTAAGTGTCTAGAGGCCACTGGGTGCCCAGCGGTGTCACCCACAGCTCAAGAAACACACACACACACACACGGGAAAGTGGCACAATCAGACACAATAAGTGACAATCATAATCAGCGATATTTGTGGGCAGCTGCACCTCGGCGAGCTGCTAATCAGTCTCATAGAAGTGAAGAAAAAATGTTCCTGCAGCTGCTTTTATTAGAATTCACTTGCTAGAACACACACTTATTATTTCATTATTTATTTATTTAACTGACGCTTTAAGACACGATGACCTTGGCGGTCATTTACACTGCTTTCCTAGTTTTATTCATGTTCTGTTGTTTTATTCTCACGTTAAGTGCTGTGTTATTATTATTATTATCATTTTATATTCTGTAATAAAACAAATGACTTATTTAATATTTCAAAATGATATTTGGGAGTAAGAGGAAAGAGATTCAGGGCAGATCATGTGATGGTGGTTTCAGGAAACACCAATTTAAAAGGTTCTGACTCTGGAACACATCAGCCGTGTGTAATTGGTGATGAAAAATGGGTCCAGAACCACGTGATGAGGGGGAAAAAAAAAACCACACGAGCGCCTGGTCCAGCACTAAGTGAAAAAATAAATGGAGAGGAATCCAGTGTCTGTGTGTGTAGGGAGGGAGGTGGAGGAGGAGGAGGAGGGGGACTAATACAGAGGTGGGGTTACTTCTGTGGCCATAAACAGTCATTTTCATGAAAATATCCCAGATAGTCGGAGGCGCCGGTGGCCAGAAAGGCGACTGAATTATTTATGAGCAACATTTTGGAGACAGCAGTGAGAATTTGTGGAGAGGGTGATGCATGTCCGGTGGCCTTATTCTGTGGCGGTCCTCTAATGCTTTGATAAATGGCTGTTATCTACACCCTTTGGTGTATGACGGCCATCTGCTATGGACTCCTTAAGGGCCAATTGGAGACGTTCAGAAATCTGGGTCAGCTCAGGTGGCTGCATGAGAGGAAAAGGTTGCTGACCGTGAGGAGTCCGGGAAATCTCGGTCTGTGTCACATGGCCACGCTGACCTCCTTATCAGAGCGCACAGAACTCCGTTTTCGGTTTGTAGTTGGAGGCTCGCCTCGGAGGGATTGGCTCTGAATCAGGATAGTTTTACCCACTGCTCTGCCATTTTCTGCACACTCATGTCTGCACAGCCCCCCGAAAAGGTCAAGTTTATTTTCATGAGCGTACGTTGAAAGTTATGGCTCACGGGGAAGAGGCTGCTGCTGTTTTCATTCACAGGGAGAGACTCAATAAAGCGAACAATAAAAACCCAGCCAGTAAACGTTTACATTTTTATGCAATCACCTTGCAGAAGATCAGACTCTGAGGCCTGAACCCAGCAAACGCTGGATAACCTTCCCGTGTCTGCGCAAAAGATGCAGAATGATTAAGAGTGCCGGGTTTTAAGATTTATGTTTCCCCGGCGTCCGTGGCTGTCGGGGTGCATCCAGGTGGGTGGATGGAGTACTAACCGGAGGTGGAGGAAACACTAAATGGTTAAGTAGGCTTGTTTGTTCCTCGGGGGGGTTCAGAGTCTTTTCTGGACTGGAAGAGATGAGACCATCGGAGCAATTAATCACGCTGGTATTGGCACGGTGGAAACCGTATCCACTCAAGGACAGCTTCGAGATGCATTAGGCCGAGTGCTGTCAATCCCAGGGCACGGCCAGCCCGAGGGGGGGGGGGGGGGGGGGGGGGGGGGGGGGGGGGGGGTGCACACGTCTCCTGCTAAACCATGCATTTCACTGGCCTCACGTTCACCTGGCACCCGACAACCAACGAGCTCCCGGTAATGATTTGTTACTCCGAGCTGTTGTTAGGCTCCGTCAATGTCTTCTGTCAGAGAACAGGAAGCTGATGTGTGTTCACAGCTTCGCTCTTCCTCATATCGACTCCACTTTAATCATCCTTTACAATAAATCTCAATCAATTCAGCACTGAGGATGCGGGACGCGTGCAGATGGCGTGGGCTGATAGTCCTGACACATTGCAACTCAATCAAATGGTGGCACAATAAAGCCACCCCCCCCCCTCCCGGTCCCCTCCCTTTCTCACAGGAGAAGGATCTGTGAAGCGGCACTTGCTAATCTCTGCCATCACTGTGCCATGTAATCAGAGCGGGTATCATCCTCCTCTGTTTTCCAGTGTCAGGCCTTGACAACGATACGGGGGCTTATTAGTTTAATAGGCAACATAAACAAATCACAACCACTTAGCGGAGCGATCGCTTCAGCGGCACTCTGTGGACGTCTCCTGCAAGAATCCAAAATGGAGACTGTGGTCTGGGGCATTGGTTTACGGCGGGATGGTGGTAAACAGGTGGCTCCATCGGCGGTTTGCCAATACACGCTGCACCAAATGGAATAAAATGGCGAAACAGATGTTCTGCAGCGCGGCGCCTTGATTTGAGGAGCGCTCACACTTTTAAAGCCTACTGAAGTATACACACTGTGCCTGGCATGGCTGACGGCCCTGCTGGAGGACTTGACAGCAGCTGTGAACCCAGTAAGTACCGACTCTGGCTCCTTGCTGGGCATGGTCTGACAAGGGTGTCAAGCAAATGAGAGCAGCCTGTGGAGGGGCGAGAGAGAGGGAGGGAGAGGGAGAGAGAGAGAGAGAGGAGGGAGCAGGCATCCGGTTGTGTAAGCAATGCAACTGATCCGAAACATGCGGCGAACGAGGGGGAACGTGAACAGAATGCGCCGTCCTAGGTGTTGCAGAACTGCTGATGTCAGTGACTCTGGCGTCTCGTCGGGTTTCCGAGGCCGTCCAAATGTTTAGGTGCCTTTGCTAAAAAAAAAAAAAAATATATCTGTGACCTCCTCCCCCCCCTCCAAGGCAATCAGGCAGCATTTAATGGCGTTTAGAGAAGAAGTAAATCTGCATGACAGTGAGTCAGTAATAGCATTTACAGCCCCAGACGAGCCGCTCGCTGTCTCGAAGGTTATTGCGACACTCCTCCCGCCGCGGCGACAGTTGCAGGAGAGAGATTGGATGATCAACTAATAATTGCCATTTTGGTTTTGATATGCTTTTAAGAAAGGAGGCTGAAGTTCACAATGAGGGAGAGGGTCTGAAAGCCTGTAATGACAGCGGGCCGCACACAGAGCGACGGCGCGGGGGCGGATACTGTGGATGGCTGTGAAATTGATGCGACCTTGAAAAGATCTGGAGACAGGGAGAGTCTGCCTGGTAATTACGGTGAAAACGTGTGTAACTAACTACCATGTTCAGCCCGCCAATGAGCACAGGCTCCCTGACCACGCACCATACTCAATTACAGGGGAGAGAGACCAGGAGAGAGCCAGCGGGAGAGAGGAGAGGGAGGAACCGGGGTCATTTTCTCCTTCGATGACCTTCAGACTAATGCGGCCCAGGAGAGCCGGCTATTTTCTGAATCTCACTGGAAGATGTCCCCGCGCTCTTACAGATGTTTTTCTCTCCCGGCCCACATCTTAGATGCAGGTGGAGGCCGAGGAGAAAGTGGGAGAGAGTAAACAATGGAAGGTAAACACGTCTGCTCAGGTTAAACAAAGAGAAGGAACGTGATTGGATGAGATTTCGGTTCATTATTAACTCTGGAATTCCCCCTTTGGTGTTTGCTTCATTCACGTCTTAATGTGTCGGAGGTTACGTGTCTCGTTCCCGTGACACTTGCCAGGTTGCACTGGGGTTTTCCTGACGGCTGCTAATTGTGAAGACATGACACATTTATTGTGATCCTGATGCGAAGGCCGACTTGGTGACGCTGTTATTCGTGTCCGGCCGCCGTGATTGGCACAGCGGCTGAAACTTTGCAAGTGTCTGAATGTAATTAGCCCGGATGATGAAATTATTGTCTAATCGCAGGCTCAAAGCTCACGGCGCGTTAATGAACTTTGCCTCCTAACTTTGATGCCCCAAACAGATTGTCCATCTGCACGCCGCCAAATGTGACGAGAGGCAGCCGCCGCCGCCGCCGCCGAGTGAACGAGATCCTGTGTGATCACGCAGCAGGTTTGTGAGGAGACGTGTGCTTGTATATGAACAGCTTTGTTCCAGAATTAGCTTCTGAATAAGTGTGACACCAATCACATTAACTGCTTTGCTACACAAAATAAAGAACGTGAGGAACCCGATTGGCTGTCACTGTGACAGCCTGGTGCGTCTTTGTTTGTCGACACACTCTGCGTCAGTGATTACTTCTGTTTTAAACCTCCTGTCGCTCCGCACCCTTTAATATCTGCTGGATTTTTCCTTTTTTCAGCTAATTCTATGTTTTGCACATCAAGCAGAACGTGTAATAACAGCCGTCTGCGGTGCGTTCAGAATTTATTGTACCTCGGGCCGAAAAGGTGAGAGAGAAAAATAGGCCCCTCCAAACCCTGAAATTATTTGATTACATCATTTCAAAACATTTTCAGTGAGCACACGTGAAATTATCTGTCGCAGGAATCTGTACTTGCTCTGAGGAGCCGCAGTAACAACAGGGATCCATTTACTGCTGCCCTCGCACACTGGTTTCCCTCAGAGTCACCATCCTGACCATCTACCCCTCACTCCCTTTGACAAACATAAATGTTAACATGGAGGAGGCGGCGGTTATGACCTTCACTACAGCCAGCCACCAGGGGGAGATCAGGACATCGCCAACTATAAATCAAGTTAAGTGAAACTGCTCTGGGAATCCAGCAACTAGCTCTAACCTGTAACCCTCATTCTTATCGTTATATATTTGGCTTTTTCCAGCTCCCCTGTGTTCCCAATTCACACACACACACACACACACACACACAGTGGCTTCTGCAATTTGAAAGTCATTTTGAGGAGACGTTAGGCCAACAAACTGGATAACTCAGAGCCCTGGCCCAGTTGACTTGCGTTACTTTTTCCAGCTGAGGACATTCAGGAGGAGGAGGAAGGGAAATAACAAAATCTAAACCTTGGTGCTCGAAGCTTTCCGGTGCTTTCAAGGTTCTCTGAAGCTCCTGAAGTTTCTTTCCACTCCACTTTCTGTGGAGACATAAAACAAAGACATACAGCCTCGCTGCGTCTGAAGTAACGGCTGTCATCACGGTGCACAGGACCGGGCTCGACTACAGAGACCCAACATGCCGGACTTCCTCCTTCTGTGAATGAGCATCAAGAGCACAAATAAAAGGAGTGAAACTGTTGTTGTTTAAGCTGTAAACTAAATTGACTTTCCTGTAGGCATCAGAGAGTCGCCCTGAAAATGAGATTTCGATCTCGAGAGAATCTTAATTGGATAAAATTAAGGTCGAGTGGACAAATACAACACAAGATTTGTGTTTTGTTTGGATGCCCACCTCGTCATGTAAACATCAGAGAGACAACAACACGGGTGTGTGTGTGTATGACTTCGACTAAAGCAGAGAAACGACAAGTCCTAAGACGGAATTAAAGTTCTTCTCCTGTCAGCAGATAGACGCTGAGCCACATGAAACAGACAAACAAAGAGTGAGTCCGGCTTCCTTTCATGATGAAGACTCTGAGAACAGAACCAGAACTCAAAGCAGACAGCTGGACCATCTCCACAGACTCCCCCCTCTTGAGCTTCTGTCCCCATCTGTTTTCCATCTCATCTTCAAATTGTCAGTTTCATTTATTGTGCGGCTTCCTTGAAAAATAATATTCCAATTGAAATTATGCTCCTAATGATAACACTCACAGACCCCCCCGCCCCTTTGTGGATTCACATCAGAAGCTCTTCCTCTTTTATTTTTTTTTAAATCGTAGATTAAAAAAAAAAAAAAAAAAGAAAGATGGGGAAGAAATTTCATTACAGCGCCACTGAGATCAACCCATCCAAGAAATTCTGCTCAGGCTCCTGCTTCCAGCTGACATCAGAGGAGGTCCATTAAAAACAGATTCCAAGTTAAATTCACAGATTTTCTTTTATACT
Organism: Pseudorhombus dupliciocellatus; assembly: GCA_016785235.1. Lineage (NCBI taxonomy): Eukaryota > Metazoa > Chordata > Actinopteri > Pleuronectiformes > Paralichthyidae > Pseudorhombus > Pseudorhombus dupliciocellatus. The sequence continues at coordinate 467,040 of JAFBJW010000099.1, forward strand.
GGAAACAACACACAGTTAAGAGTCAGTGAAGGGAACTAACGACCGCAATTAAATTATCGAAAATTAATCAATTTAAAAACCTTCGCTCAAAAATTACATCCACATAAAACTGCTCCTGCAACAGTCCACGAGATTGTTTTATCAAAATAATTGGGGACTAATAAATGAGCTTTTTAATTCCTATAGGAGACACGGTTGAATATTCATTCATTAATAAACACGATTTTGCAGATTTCCGCTCAGAGGAGCCTGGAAAGAAGTTAACTCCACATTCAGAGGTGTTCAAAGGAAACTGGAGCTCGGCAGCAATTTCCCCCATCACCTCTCGACAGCTACCTTGTCGTGTTTCATTTGTGGCACTTCATTTGAAAGTGAAAATCAGACGAGGAGAAATGCCCCCAGACAAACAGGTATTCTGCAGCGCCGCAGCTGTAATCGCTCCTCTCCAGACAGGTAATTTTCTATTGATTACCAATTCAAGCTATGAAATGCTAATCAATTGATTACCATGATTTGGCCTGAATAAAAGCAGCATAATAGAACAATAATCCTGCTGAAAGGCTCAGAGACTCGTTATTCTTTTGTCATCAGGATACAAATCTCTGCTGCTTCTCGGGGACAAGGTTTCTCATGCCGGGGAAAAAAAAGAATAATGAACTGGGTACAGCCAAAGGCCTTTTTATTGTAATCCAGCTACTGTCTCTCACAGAGCATTTCATCAAGCTTCAATGAAAGGAAACATGAAAAGTGACACATTATTACTGAAGGCAATCTGAGGCGCTCAGAGACAAAACAATCAAAGAAAGCAATCTGAGAAATCACAGACAACAATCTCGACAAGTGCCGGCTGAAATTAGAAAAGATTTAATTTTGGCGGCACGGTAACAATCAAGGAGTGCTTCAGGCCTCGGCAACATTACAGGGCTAACTTCCCATGATGCAGTCGGACACGGTTTGTTTGATTGCAAATGAAAAAAGTCATGTCAGAGGTGTACTTTTGTGTTCAAACAAAGAACACAATCCCATTAGATGGTAAAGCGCCCATTGTTGCTCTCCGGGCTCACAATCAATAAAAACTCACTCTACTCGCAGTTTCTAAGATTAGATCCTACGTTTCAGAGGCCGGGTGCTTAAGCGTGCTGCTGCTGCTGCTTCTGCTGCGGTGCTGCGGCGGGGTAACGAGGTTACATTAGTTAGAAAAAGCTTCAGGAACCGGTGAAATTAATTTAGGTTTGAAGGGCAGATAACGACAGAGGTGTCCAACAACGTCTTGTTGAGGATAATTGTGCCGGTGAGTCATCAACGTGATTAATTATTGAATTCTATAAAACAATATCAAATGGATTCTCTGCTGAATGTTCAACGAATCAGAAATGCGACATTTCAAAAGACAAGAGATTAAAAAGGTTAGAATGTTAAATAAATTAACATATTTAAACATTTCAACAGCAGCTAAATGTGAAAATCTTTAAAGACAGCCAGGTCCTATGTTTATAATTTGTTCCTAATTGGAAATAGTCAACAAATGAACAACAAAAAAGTGGATTTGATAACTTCAACAGATTCAAACCCCTCTCAGGGACGCTGGGAACGAGCGATCTCTGAATCAAAGATCCGAGCAGGTGAAGCTGCCGTGGTAACCAAATGACCTCACCGCTACGCTGCTTCAATCATCGCCGCCGCTGCACGTCCAGCTGTGCAGTGTTGCTCACACCTCCTCTGGATGTGACTCACTTGCATTTTCACCAAGGCCACGCTTTCATTATGCCCGGCACTGCCCTCGAAGCCTGGAGTGGCTCCTCAGGCCTGTTTGTGAGTAAACGCTAAAAATCCTTGATCAAAAGATGTCAACTCACACACACACACACATTTATATATATACTGTGAGAGCTGCGTCCTTCAGCCGACTGTAATATTACACGTTTACAGGATATATAAAGAATCTGTACGGAAACCTCACGATGACCCTGACAGAAATCACCCTCCAGTCCATTTACAGGGCCCGAGTAACCTCGTTAACAAATAGTCACGCTAACCAGCGTCTGATCACCACAACTAAAAACTGAGCACAGAGCAGTCGAACATTGAGTTAAATCCTTTAAATAATACGTGGCGACCGTTCTAATCTCCACACGCGCAGTCAAGGTGCGAGGGTGTTAGCAGACTTCTGCTGCTGCTGTCGCCGCTCGCAGCCAGATACCAGAACACAAGCATTTGTTAGCGTGCGCTACAGAAGCTAGCGCGTTGTCGGCCTGTGGGACAGAGACGCTCCCCCGCCACTTTGGAGCAGACTCTGGCAGGTTTGAGGCGGAGCCGGTTTTTCAGATCGAGACAGGAAATGTGCCAGGTGGTTACAAATCACCAGAATGGCCCGGCCAGCAGGCAGACGTCCCCAAGACAAGGTGGGTGTAAATACATCCGCTCAACAGGAGGCTGGGTAAGTTCTGCAATGCAGGGAGGCTCCGTGTGTGTGTGTTTGTGTCCCCAAAGATCCCCCCATTCAGGGCATGAGGATTCACTCTGTTGAAATTAAATTGCTTCAAATGAACAATAGCAGGACAACCGACGCTCCTCGAGCACTAATAGAGAGAAAGCACCTTTTCAATGGCCGTGCACTGAGAATGAACATCATTCTCAAGAGTATTTTATCCTTGAAACATATGCGACCCACACTTTCAACACAGGCAATCGAGGGAAAAGCAAAGATTCAAGGACAGCTGCTGCAGTTTAATGACTTTATCTTTTTTTTTTTTTTTTTTAATGGGTATCTCTCTGAAAGGAATCATTCCACATCAATGCCTGAAATCCATTCAGGCAATATGATGGCCACCTGAGAGGTGCATCGGCTCGGATTCTATGGCTGTGAGTTGGTTTTCAGAAACATAATACCTTCCTCCTGGCAGAATTATCTGCTCGGAGATAAGTTGGGGCGCGACGGTGAATCTGTGTGCCTCGGCCCTCTCTGGCTGATGTGTGACACGTACCTGAGGCGGGGATGAAAGATGGAGCTCCCTGCAGTGAGCGCGGCGCCACCAGAAAACTTAATCAAACTGTGTTTACCGCCGAAGACTGCCGGAACTAATTGTGCAGCATCTCAAAGCCCTGGACCCGAGTCATCTGTCGTCCTCTTTAAAGAGTAAACTGTTCAGGATGCTGTGCTCGCTAACTGCGTGTTTGCAAAACACCAGAAACTAATTACAGCCGCCTGAACACAGCTGGGTTCTTATTGCTGAGGGAGCGTCGCTGAACTCAATTGTGCATTTTTATGTGCACTTAAAAAACTACTTATCTATAAATGTATATTAAAAAAATCAAACAGCAGCTCCACCTCTAACGTGAGAGGTTCATAAAGTGACGGAGACTTTCTCGGCTGCAGCAGCTGGATGCAGATTTTTCGGTAAAAATAGCTCAGGTTGATGAATTGTACACGACTGAGAGGGAAACTAACACAGGTTAGCCAGCGGAGGCTCAGGGACTGAAGCAGGTTGTCTTTAAACCAGAAGGTCAGTGGTTCAATCCCAGTCTTCCCCATTACACAATGTCCTCAGGCAGGACACTGAATTCCAAATGGCCCCTGACGGCTGAGCTGGTGTCCACCGAATAGACTGTTGATCATTGTTTCCAGGTTGAAAACTTCGCCCTTCGTGATGCTAACACAAGGAAGGACGATAATTCTCTGAGTTTCATTTTGAAATTACAAAAAAAAAATAAACTTGTTCAATCTCCCATGGATACAACTTCATCTTTGGAACTCACACTGCTGATATGTCAACATTAAAATACACCGACAGCCTTGTTCAGACCATCTGGTCCAAACTATGTTGGTGAGTGAAGATGCGTGTAAAAAAATCAAAACATATTAAATATAATTTAAGACTGTTTACGATAAAATCCCCCAAAGTCTTGAATAATAGATGGAAACCATCAGCGGGTAAAGCTGGAGCTCTGCTTGTAAATAATATTTCAAATTCAAAGCAAATCTTCACTTTTCAAATTAAAATGGGAGCAACTCGTCTAATGTTTGTTTTCAGGTGAGTATATTTACATCATGTAGTACAGTATCTGCTCAGAGGCAGTAAAAATACTGAATCTAACGTATCAGGGAGTACAAAGCCTACGATTGGAAGAGGACGATGTCAACCCAAATGTTCCCGACCATCACCAACTGAGCCCCTGAAACCAGATCAGGGCCCACCTGAGTTTCTGTGCAATAACCTGTGGCCCTCCTGGGCGAGAGCTGGAGCCGCGTTCGCCCTCCACGTGCTCTAATGACTTCAACTAAGCAGGTCCTCAACAGATGGTGACATTCAACACCCCAAAGGTTGTCCCAGACAGGCTCAGGCTGAGGGCTGGAGATATATTGTTTTCCGCGCACGGGGCCAACACCTGTCAGGAATGGCCGACGGGGTCGCAGGAGTCGATCAACGTGAATCAGAACTGGCTCCGGTTCCAACACGGTGCGGGCGGATAATCCCCGACGAGCCAGTCTGCCAGATGGGGGAGACGATTCAACTTATACCCTGTGATTCCACCAGTCTGGGTTTATGATGCGTTTTCATCGCAGCCCATTTTTCATCCTCGCGTGGTGATGCAGGGAAATATGGTCTGTTTTATTCTGGAGTAAAACGCAAACAGAAAGCATGTTAAAGAAAGCTCAGGAAATAAGAAAATAACCCGGCGTGACAGAGGGTTCTGTGCACAGACTCTATCGTGGAAGACCCTGGGCCGTGTTGTCGGTCCGTGTTCACCTCCCAGTCATGGAGACGCCACCATCTGGCCCCTGTCACTTCAGCCACCTCTGGGCCAGGAGGAATAAAACTGATCCTGAGGCTGTGCCTCGGCCCCTTAAAACTTCACTTTATGATGTTGCCCAACATGTCTCCAGAAAGGGAGGATTTCTATTCGCACTAATTGAGGGCGTAGGGGCAGAAAGATGTGAGACAATTAGTTTGTCGTGTTTCCTCCAGGAGGCTGTGGCATTCTTCCAGGGTGGATTTTTCTTCCCATCTCCTATTTTTTTTTTTAAAGATGGTGAAAATCATGCGGGCTGACACCGAGCTAAGGTAAACAATGTGGACCGACGCGCAACACAAAAACTCACGACTTTCAAGACTGATGAAATCTTTGCAACACGGATGCCCCCAGAGTCCTCTGCAGAGCTGAGGCGGGCGTGTGACACTTCTGAGCACGTCAGGAGCAGCTCCTCTTTGTGTCGGATTCATATTTCACGACAGCGCAACCGAGAGGAGCCATATGGTAATCCAGACCGGACCTGCCTAAAAACCACCCCCCAGCCGGGGATGGTAGTGGACTGACCTAATGAAGCGGCAGACTGTGCACCGCCTGGGGTCAGAGCGGGGGAGCGCTTCAGATGGCCGCGGTCAGCGGCGGCAGAAGCTCAGCCCTGCGCCTCCAGCCCTGCAGGAGACGCAGCGCTCTGGCCAGCCAACCACACGGGACGAGGCGAGTGTGCCAACGCAGGCAGCGCGGGCTTAGTCACGGCTCTGTGGGTGGGTTGGGGGGGATGCAGGTGTGGCAGTGGGTTTGTGAGAGCCACTCATCTCAGATTAGAAGCCGTGCTTCCCCCGCAACCACAGAACTTTACACACATGTCTAATTCTAACCTCCAACCTCGACCCTTTAATCTTAAAGGGGGTACCACGACATTTTTGCACGGCTCTCCCGAACGAGGCAGGTTATTAAAAGAGAAATGTGGAAACCAAAGACGCCGAGGTTTGCCAAAGCTCAAAATATATCCAAACACCGGCTGCTGCTGTATTTACCGTGATGGCTTTCTGTCACATGTTAACAGCGTAATATGAGGGGACGCACCTACTGTTAAAGTTAAGAGTCTGTCAGGATTTCATTCTGCTGTGTGGCAGGAGTTCCAATTAAGGAAGGGAGCTGGACCAAAACAAGTGCCAGCGCAAGGGCCGCCTCGTCGTGCAGGTAACAAAGACAACACGCTGCTCTGTGAGACATCATCACGAAGAACTGGGATTAAAGACACTGCGGCAGAACTTTACAAACTTTTTCAGACATACAAGAAAAGTGTTTTATCACATAAATACAACCAGGAAGTGGCACCAGCTGCAAACAGAACCCAGGGTTATTCCTGATTTCATCCCTAATTTCTGGACTACGATGAATAATTAAAGTCCATTATGAAATGGACGCACGGAGTATATGTATTTTCATTATCGTCCTATCGATGGACGCCAGCGGAGGAGGGCAGCGAGGAGTGGCTGGCGAGGTGCGGAAGCAGCCCCGGGCGCTGTGGACACTCAAGTTGGCATCCTAAAGTAACCTTTTAAAATGCAAGCAGGGTGCTGAGGAGCCAGACCTCACAGGGACAGGTTTCAGGATGAGCGCTTATCTATTCAGCAACAACACCTAAGTCGGCCAAAGTACTGTGCTGAGCGGCGAGCGGACCGCGGAAAGGTCACACACAGCCATATGCAAAACCCAGCTGTCTCCCCTCCCCGCGCACGCAGCTGCAGCCACGTGAGACGCCTTCAATATTAAGCAACTCCGCAGCGAGGGGAACGCAATTTCAGGAGACACATTTGATCGATATTCGGCGAAATAAGCCGGATCTTGTGAAGTGTTATTGCTTTCGTATCATTTTGTGGATATATTCATAAACATCCCACGAGCAGAGAGTTGTACGCTCAGCAGAAACGTGCGACACATAAATGTACCGTCCCTGAGTTTACCCTCCAGACGAGGTGCTGAGTAAGGATTCCCCCGGACTGGCCCTGTAATATTCTTGATCGTTTATCTGGTCAATAAACAAACAACGGGAAATAACAGAATGTTTTATGCATTCCGTTGCTATGGGCAACATTCTTTTTGCTGTAGCCGTCGCTGATAAATATTCCATTAAAGAGATAAGGCTGCAGTATTGAGAGCTGAGCACGGAAATAAATCTATTTGCAATTTATTGTGTTTTGCTTGGATGTTCAGACCTGTGAGCGGCTGCGTGACTGCACTTACACTTGGTTCGACCAGAAAACCACGGCTCCCGACACACTCTGCGTATTATCGCGGTCGGAGCTCCGCAAGGAGAAGAAGGAGAAGAAACAGCAGCAGGAGTTAAAAAAAACAAGTTGAGCCACTCCACTTCCCAGATTTTGTGAAATATGCATTTGGATCTTGATGTGAGGAAAGTGATCTGGAAAGAGGGACGGACAGGAGCGATAACGTTTATCTGGGATAGAGCAGGGCAATACCCAACACTGCTCTACTATCTGCACAGAGTATTATTGTGAGAAGAGGCAGGACTCTGACGTTCAGGCTCCAGGCTTTGCACCTTGCAGTGTAATAGAATAAATGCCCATATCTGTAAAAAATGAGATTGGAACCGTGCAGCTGTAATCCAGAGTGGAGGGAGGCTTTCAGTGTAATCAATCTCCAAAAAGGCTTTTAATGGAATCAATGGAGAGAAGGGATTGATTTCTGCACAGTATACTTCCATTTTTAGATATTCACTCTGTCAAAACTCTCCTTGGTGGACTGAAAACTTCCACCCGGCGATATAGGTTAATTGCATATTGAATAAAAGCAGCCCATTTGTTAAGTGGCACAGTTTCTCTCAGTGACCATTCAGCTGGAGGAGGCGGCGAGGAAATAAAACCCAGAGCTGGGATCTCAGTCCTGACAAACGATGAGGACGCCAGACGCAGTCTCACTTCACACACTGGTACTGTACGTCCAACACCTCGGACGGGCTGAGGGGAAACATGGAGTTCCTCAACGTGACTGCATCCACTCCTGCCTTTATCACACATCTAAACTTCTGTTTGTTGATTAGAACCTTTTCTTGTTCTCAGTTCGTTTCACTCCTAAACTTCTCCTGCATGCATCGCCTAGGCTTGTTTTAAAATAACGAAGATGTGAGGAGAAAAACAAATCCCACACACACCCCTTTGGCCGACACTTTTAAAACCACAATTAAAACAAACTGGGAAAGCTGAGCAGAACCAGAACTGAGCCACTGGGGTTTGCAAAATATGACATTTTATCCTGACGGCGACTCAGCGATCGCAAACAGCTGCGACATCAGCACGTCCAGGTACTTTCTGAGATGCAGCGTTCTTGAACTTGAGGTAACTTTCTTTTCCAACAGCTGCAGTGAAGAGGAAATTGCTGCACACACACACACACACACACACACACACACACACACACACACACTTGGCAGCCCAGCGAGAGCAGAAAGACTTCTTTCTTTGATGTTGGCAAAGCAACAGAAAATGGACAGCGAAGGTTAAAGGGTAAAACCATTCAATCTGTAGAGAAAAGTCATTGCTGTGCTCTTTAGACGCCGTTATCGTCCATCCACACAGACGACGTGTCTGCGACCTGCGCTCCCGCTCGTCCGTCGAGTGACTAATGCGACGGGTGTCGAGTCTGCTAAGTGTTAAATGAACAACGCGGCACATTTGTCACCTTTAAAGTCTCCGTTCTCTCCTGGCCTTGATGAATCTGTGGATATGAGATTTACGCAGATATGCATTACATCACGTCCGTCTCTATTAGCTCAAGGTTGCTACCGCTGCTGTCCAAATTGGGGAATCAGTAAATCCTGCTATAAAAAGAACCCTAATTGTATTTCATGTTGCTTTTCTTTGGCAGCGGCGGTGATGGCTCGTGATTAAATATTTTTTTCCTTGCATATCAATTTATCATGTAGTGATCGGAGATGAGTTCGGGATTAAGGAGACGCTGACATCACAACGCAAACAGCTATTTTGGAAGCTCATCAAAATAATTAGAGACCCGCAGTCGTCGGGTGCACCAGGCGACTTTGTCCTAATTTGGCATCAGCGGTGAAAAATGGCAGCTTTAATGCTCGCAAATCATGTGACACCATGTCGGTAAACTGCAGACAGCAGGCCGGTGTTTACCGGCGCAGCCGCTCTGTGATCCCTTTATGCCGCCGCCGGCGAATTATCCGACACTGCTGAGTCCGCCGTTCAGGGACGGTTCGAATTTCACCACTGAGTGGAGAAGTGACCAAACCCGAGAGTTGCGTTTCATTCGGAGGGAACGAGGTGAATGCAGAGGGTGACGGTAAAAAAAAAACAACAGCAGAGTTTAAAATAGATGACGCGCGTATGATGTTGTGACACCTCCCTGGCCCGCCTCGCTCCCTCCCCTCCTCTTTTGTTCCCCGTCACATCAGTGCGGAGGTGTTTGTCAGGGCCCTCGACGAGTCGAGCATCAGGCGCAGCTGACAGACTGTTGACATCTTCACTCGCCGCGTGCCTGGATTAAACGCTATTGACGGGGCCGGCTGTTCCGCCGCTCGGGTCAGATCTGATGAATTATGAAACAGTCGCGGTCACACGTCAGCTCTCGTGCATGGCGGCCATGTCAGTGCTGCGTTAGATGTGTGGTATTCTGTGTGTGTGTGTGTGTGTGTGTGTGTATCAGCCATTGTGCGTCCCCCATGTCAAGGTGCAGCATCACAGTGGGAGGAGAGTCTGGGGACCAGATCCCCTGAAACAATATTTCTTATTCATGCACACAGGACGATGTTTGCTCATTTATATATTTAAATAAAAGAGAAAACACAAAAAGAAATATGTCTGAGGAGCCTGCGGGGTGCTTCGCTCGGGCTCCTCTATTGCGTTTTATCCGCGGTGCTTTGTTTCCCTCGCAGTGATGACCATATGGTGGGATGATATTGTAAATTTTCAGGGTTTGTATATACACTTCCTTCAAGCTCACCAAACACACTCCCTACCTGCTGAGCACAGGCTTCTCAAAGCTTTGATCATCCCCGACCCCCCCGCTGCACCAACTCCTACACAAACATGCACACGCTCTTATGAGCACGCCGAGTCTACGGGCTGCTGGGGGCAGCTAGCTGGAAAAATATCCCACCAGCTTTTATTTTGTTTAACCATTACACCTTGAGCAACTCGACTTAAGGCCGGCAACACGCAGGATGCTTCTCTTTTAACACAGCGGCACCTTTCCCTCCATGCATTATTAATGTTCTGGACATGACGAGCACATTTCCACCAAACTGCGGCGCATGGCTCATGTTTATAATGAAGCTTTTTTTTTTTCCCCTTTTTTTCTTTTTTCAAACGCAGCCACGCAGCAGTGCACCGATGTGAAAATAAGCCCTGGAATGAGCGCGATCGCTACAGCTCCTCTCGGCTGAGATGATGAAACCTTCAGCGCTCTCCACTCCCGCCCCGACGTCATGGTGCTACGACCTCACACTCGAAAGGAACTTCGGATACTTTTCTGCCAAAGCAAGCACAGAAACTTCCACTGACTTTTCCCACTTTTCTCTTTTTTTTGGTGTGTTTATGATTAAATAATGACGTCTCCTGTGAAAGCGCCAAGTAAAATCAGTAATCCTAAATTAAATATTTGTCAGGTTTGTCATAGCTTCAGGTCATATTTCCATCAAGTGCCCCCGACTCAGAAATCTTAACGGAGCAAAAAAAAAAAAAAAATCACAGACTGAGGCATATTTGCTGCTATTTTTGGGCTCAGGGGTAAAAGCACTTCATCAACTTTCTTAACCTCGGAAATGACTCATATTCCTGCTCATATTTAAGAGATCTCCAGAGGCGTCCGAGCCGGTTAGGAGAGGCGTGTGGGCATGTTCCACGGGAGAGAGATGGTTTGGGGATTACTCAATGAAAATCAACTTATTAAAAAGAAAAAAAAAAGTCATTTCTAGGAAATATTAAGTCATTTTTCGCTGCTGTCCTTGAGGAGGATGCAGTTCCATGATGAATAATCACATAACACAGGGATAGTGCAGCGAACCTTGGGCACCACGGCGTTTGGGGGAAGAGGGGGAGTTGGAAAATCAAAATTTGAATCAATGCACTGATTCATCCATCAGTGGGAAAACAAAGCTCTTCACTGGACTGCTGATGGGATAAGGATGATGAGACACCCCACGGAACGTCCACTGGAAGGACAGTAAGTCAGCATGAGGAGGAGTCTCAGCTCTGCAGCAGCTGATTGTCCATAACTAACAGCTACAGCTGGAATTCAGACATTAGCGTCGTCAAAATCTCTGCTGATCTCAGATCTACTCATAAAAAAAAACATCCAGTTATGAATGCTCTCTAAATTTTGCAGGATATTATTTCGTTTTTCTCCAAACTCAGAATACCAATTTTGGTTTTATAAAGCAGGCGCTAACAGGTTCCCGTGGGCCGGCGCTGCTTACAGCTGGACAGTAATAGCCTCCTGCTGTCGGGTCGCTGCCTCGGGTCCCTCCATGTCGGTGATACAGTGTGTGTCAAGCACAGTCAGACATTGATATCATCTGATTTGGAGCTGTTGTTCCACCGCTGCCCCCCCCCCCCCCCCCCCCCCCCCCCCCCTTGCCGGGGTTTGGCAGCTCTAATGTGTGTTCTTGGGGGTTTGGTTTACACAAACATGGCGTCCTGACCGTGTCATCTCTACCCCTCCAATCTCCCAAACACGCTATCTGATCCTCGCTGAAAGCCACTTAGACAGATTTGGAGATGGTGGGCTCTGGTTGACGCGCATCGGGAGGACGACCATCTCTCTCCATTAACCGAGAAAAGAATAAGATGTGAGTCATTCTCAGGGCTCCACCGCGGTGGTCGGAGAAAATGGTCTGTAATTACACAGGCTGACAGTATCAGCGATAATGTGAACATGAATTAGAAAGTCGGCTCGCTCGTCTAATGTCTTCCCAACACACCGAGACAGAAAAGAAGAGTTCTTGTTTTCATTAAAGTTATTAAAAGCCGTGACAATTCTGGAGTAATTGGCAGAGATGATTCATCCGCAGTGTGGAAATTAGTTTATTGTTCGCGCACAAAGCCGGCATCAACAATGAAGAGGCATATTTTTGGCTTCTTTCTGTGAAGGGCCACCAGGTCACAGTTTCCATCTGAAGGATCTGCACTATGTTTTCCATATCTCCGCCACAGGATCTATAAGGAGACAAAAGAAACAAGGGAGAGAGGGGGGGTGCAGGGGGCAAAGGGACAAGATGGCGAGGCGGTGCCACGTGAACGGAGCGTGGGCGGATCCTGCCTGTGTGTCCGCCGTAAACACCCCGGCAGCTCGTGGCAGAGCAGGGAAGCAGATGGGTCACGGGGAGAGACATATCAGTGTGTGGAGTGACATCCGGAGATCATTACGTCCAATCAGAGCCGCGCAGGAAGTGCACGGCGATTGAGATTGATGGCACCAGACTGCAGCCTTACAGCTTTGAATTAATGAGGAGAAGAAAACAGGCACAGAGAACAACAAAACCACAGTGTCCTCTCCATTTCTCTCCCATAAAGAGGAAAATGCCCACTCTGTTTCCCTGGCGCTCATACACGGGTACAGTTTGTGTACGTGGAGACGTGCGAGGGCGGAGGGGAGGTGAGGGGAGGAGAATCAATGCTCCCTTGTTGGGTTGGTGGCGCAGTGTTAACAAGGCGAGCTGTGATTTGTTATTGCACTACAGTAAATATAGAAGCAGCTCATGGAAATGAACACGTCAACTCTTATCTCCGCAGTTCCTTCATTTCATTTTCGCCAAATCGTCTTTAGTGAGTTTGGTATCAGTCATTTTCCTGCTCATCGATTTTTTAAAAGGCTGCCGCAGTACACGAGGGTGAGAGTTTCATTTCCGAACAGCCGACGTGTCTGGGAAATTCACAGTACTACACAAATAGTACTAATACTGATAGATGACAGATACTAATACTGCGTTTGGAAAGATGCAGGACATAAAGTAAAAACAGGAGGATCACACCTGACTAATGGAATCTATGAGCAGACAAAAAAACACCAGAGTCAAATTTAACGGGCCCAAAACATGCAAGTGTGACCCGCCCGCCCCCCCCTCGAGCGCCAGCCAGACATTATAATAACAGATCTGATGCACGTGCACGCCCCAACCCAGCGGGCCTTCTCCGGCGCTGCGGCGCAGACCAGCAGCGTGTGTTGGAGAGTAGATGTCTATCTATAATCAATACACCACAATCTGGCCTTATCTGCCTCTCTGATATGCTGCACAGCCTCTTTTCCACACCCTCTGATGTCCTCCGGCATCGCATCTGAGAACGCCGACAGCAGTTATGGATCGCCACCTTTTTTCCAATAAGCCCCAGTCAGCACAGAGCGGCCACACTCAAAGGCGACCAGATTTGGTAGAAATAACTTTTTTTAAAGAGAAAGAGGGGAAAGAAAACTCTAAATAAAGCGGTCTGCCATTATTCTGAGTGCAGCGGCGTCGGCCCCGCCCGCCGCGCTCGACCTCCATGCGCCATTAGTTCAACTAAGAGTGATTCCCACATCATGTTGTCACTCCCCTGCACTCCTGCTGCCGTTTCGTCCCCATGGCGTTGCCCCCCCCCCCCGTCAGGCCGGTGACCTCAGAGTCAGCGCTGCCCAAGGCTCCCAGAGAGAAAGATGCAAGGTGCCCCACCTCCAGTCCACTTTAGGGATGTCACTCCCCCACCCCCCCATCAGCCTGCAGCCTGCAGGGGCCGGTGATTTACAGATCCCATCTCCATATGGCCGGGCTTTAAGGAGCATCTGACAGATAGGATGTTTTTCCTCCGTGTCACCCCTCCTATGCCGACCATATTACATTCACGCGGTGCTGACCTCGCCACATTCCGCATATGGCACCTGAGGCGTAATCTGTCAGTCTCTGACACGGCCAGGCTATTTTACTTATGCAAATCTTTTGTGTACATGCCCTTTTGTTTCCGATGTTGTTGTTGTTGTTGTTGTTTTTTTTTATCCCTGGAATTTTTGGCTGGGCTGCAGCGGGCTGTCGCGGCGACAAGCTCTGACAGAGGATGGTGGCACAATGGAGTGATGGCATGGCTCTGAGATAGGAAGAAAGGGAAGAAAGGCAGGGGACAGGGGAGATAGAGTGGTGCAGAGAGGAGGATAGAAGCCGCCCTGCTGGAGGCTCGCCACAGGCTACGTCTGACATCCCCTCTCTGACGGACTGATGAGATTACCCTGACATTTTTTCCTTCTAACTTAAATTGCATTACCACAAGGATCTTATGTTTGGCAGATCTCCATATTATTCTCAAGGGATTTCGGTTCCATTTTGCTCTCCGCTTCATTCTGTTCTCTCCTTATTCACTCACACTCGGAGGGAGGAAATCTTCTTTGCAGCCTTGCATGTATTATCCGTTGGCACGACGACACGGATCCCATTTCAGAGACCGTGCAGAATATCCGCCGCCATATATCACGGTGATGTAGTGCCCCCCCCACACACAGTAAGCGAGAATGATGCAGGTCACTGTGGTCGCGGGTGAACTATGACATTTGATTAGTCAACTATCCTTGCACACCGGACTATTAACAGAATGAACTAACCAAGCAGCTCGGCCTCGGGGTCACCGATAATTAAAGATAACCCATTTAAAAAGCAAATCCACAGCCAGACCCTGAACTGCAGCGATTGGGGTCAAGAGACTATGTTTTTTTATGCCTCTCATTTACATTCAACCTTTGCATTTCCCCGGCAGCCTCACCTTGACATTAAAGGTCAGCTGGCAAAGTGGGGCATGGTTGTGTTTTTGGGGGGGGGGGTTTGTGTTCATCGCCAGTCGTCGCTGAGCTGCATCGCTTAATGGTCTCAATTAGTCTAAAAGTCACCGTGGGTAATAATTCACCTCTCTCAGGCTTCATTTCCTCAGATCCAAGTCAAGCATAGCACAGGAAATGACACTTCAGGAGCTTTTAAAAAATGATGAGGACAAGCGGAGCGATCGCGGCGGTAAATCAGGTGAGCGACTCGCGGATGGCGGCGGCGGCGGCGAGGTGGCGGCGGAGCCTGTCAGTCGCCGCGGTGACATGTTCATCAAGGTGCAGGTGACATCACTCAATCACCGGATCCCTCGGCGGAAGGAGCGGTCAGCGGCACCCAGCGCAGCTTTCTTTATTGGAGTGGCTCTGGCTGGAATCAATCACTGACAGATTGGCTCATTTGTAAAATGAATGTAATCTGTTTTGGGAGAAGAGCTGCATATCGCCGCTGGTTTAATCTTCCACCGCACCCAACGCCGGGACCTGATGGCGAGGGGATGAAAGCCAATTCATTCAGTAAAGACCAAAACCGGAGGATTCCCTGTTGGTGTGGGACCTAAAAAAAGGATTTAGATCATGATACCGGAGCGGTGGGTGTCATTATTGTAGGCGGTTCAGGTGGAATCATCCTCGCCACCTGGGACACGTCACGCGCGAGTTCTCAACCTCGTCTGACCCCGTTTTCAGGTCCCAAAATTCTCCTGACCCCAATTACAGCTCGTCATGTGAGTGGGTTTGGGTCTGGCACACTTTACTATTCCATTTTCAAGAGTTTGGAAACAGCCTCGGACTGAATGTTCATTAAAATCCTTCATTCTCTCTTTTTTTTTTTTTTTTTAATTGTCATCGAACAAACCCGATCCACTTGATGTTGGTCTGTTTTACTCTCATTCTTTTATAGAACGACCTCGACCTGCAGATGTCTTTGATATCCACCATCTTTAACATCACATCGGGGTCGACTCCAGTGTTCTGTCTCTGATATAGAATGAAGAAACACGACAAAAATAGAATTCCTGTGTCCTCATTTTGAACTCCTCCTGCGTTTGAACGGCGCTAAATAGAAATAAATATTTAATGCCTGCGTATATTTGCGTGGTGAAATATGGCCGCGGACGCCGGTTCACTGACCCGACACTGTGTCCTCGCGGCCGGGTTCAGAAACTGCTGCTATTCCCTGGAATCTCCGTGTCCTTTTCTTTGATAATTGTTAATCACACAAACGATGACGGATGACACAACGAGCCTCTCGCTCCAGCGCAGGGATCGCGCAGGGATCGCGTGCGTGAAAAAGTTCTTGGTAAGCACCCGGGGGACTGGAGATCAGTGGTGACCTTGAGTTCTCCGGTGGATAAAGATCTTTTCCATATTCATTCCAATCCGGAAACCATGACTTACCCATCATTAGACAGCTTATAGATCCAGCATCCCTGGGCTGGCTCCATTTATCATGCAGCTACTCCGCTTGCCCGCAACTCTCTCCCAGCTCAGAGGAAAAACAATTACAAAGTGCAACGAACAATTATCACCTTTCATTACCGTGCTAATTGATCCCTGAGTTTTCCTGTTTCACCACAGGGTTCTCACGATTAATGGAAATATGAAACATGACCGAAAGCACACACACTTCTTCTGTGAACAGAGGTCCGTGCAGTCTGGGGGGTTTAAAGGTCAGCGACTGAACATTAGAATAGATGCGGGGGAAACACACATTTTCAGCAGCTCGGTGTCAGAGTAAAAATGATAAAGATAAACGCACTTTGGAATCGAAACCTATTTACAAGTTATACACAAAAAAGAGATTTAGTTGAAGGATTCGAAAATATTGCAAAGACAGTGTTTTAACCCAACTCTGTTCCTGTCCTGCTTTGTCTGTCTGTCGTCTTTGTGTCCTCGACACGCTCTCAGACATTTTCCTTGAACTGACCAGATCATTTGTCCCGTCTCGTGCAGCCCCTCCAGCAGCTTCAGCGCAATGACACGTTTCTGTCAATCACTCCTCTACATCATCTTAGAAAAACACTCAAAAGCAAAAAGAACCAAATCTGAAATTAAAACATGTCCCCCCCCCCCCCTTCCGCACGCTGTCAGATGTTTTCTTCCAGTCTTCCAGAGACAGAAACAATTATTAAGCTCCCTTCCTTTCCAGGAACCCAGAAACCCTTTGAACCAGTTCAATACAGTCAAGTTGTCAGTTTTTCCAGACGAGAGCAGATTGAGGGTAAAGAGCCTCGGGGGTAATGGGATGAAGTCTGTTGCCACATTGTTGCAACATGCGTGGGACTCCCGTGGGAGCGCTGGAAATGGAGTCAGGACGCCGCTCCTTCCTGACATCCCAGGCCCACGTGCCACCGCCCTCACATCTTTCCCCCTGTGTTTGATGTCCAAATTGCGCTCTGCTCCATCGCCCTCGTGGCTGTCTCCCCTCTGTGCTCCTCCTCCCTTTGCCTCTCCCACAGAGGAAATGTCGAAACTACCGCTAAACTGGTAAATTGACTCGATGCGAGGCTGCGGCCAGAGTGACTCAACGCCAACAACGCGGAAACTGCCTCCGCGAAAGAAAAATGAAACGGGCCTGAAAATGTTTATTTTAGATTTGATTTATACGCTCGGTTAAATTCTTAATTCCTGTGATTCTGAGGGAGTGTGACTCAGTGTTTTCCTTACAAATGAATATGCAGAGATGTTCACTTAACTTTAATGAGCTGCTCACCCTGAGAACTTTTACTGTACGAATATAAAAGAATCTGAAACTGGATTTAGATCCTCATCTAAGAGCAGGAGGAAAAAAAAAAAAAAAGTTTTAATGATCTGTTGTAAGCAGGTGACGAAGAAGAAGAAGAAGAAGAAGAAGGTGAGCATCCCTTGAAATTCTAATGAACACAGGCAGTGACGTGCCTCTCAACCCTGCCAGCCTCCTGCTGGTTAAGTAGTCACAGTTTTTTGCCTCAAATTTTGCCTCAGTGGTTTTGATGAGCTTCCACAGATTTCTCTTTGAAAATGAGACCAGCGGCGTCGGCGGCTGCCTCCGCTGACTTATTATCCAGCTCATCTGTGGCCGCCGCCATGATGTTATTACTTCTGAGCCTACGTTAACGCACCAAAGTGACCAACCACTGTTCAAATCTCCCGAGCGATCATTACGACAACCCTAATCTCTCCTACCGGAGTTCAGGCAGGACTCACTCCTAGGCTCACTTAACCCCTCCCCCTGAACCCCTCCCCCCCCACGCGCCCACCTGGTGCCGCGGTGTGTTTTGGCTTGGCTGTCGCTCCGCCGTGGATCAGGAGCCTGAAGGAGCTGCGAGGATCAGAGGTGGCAGTGCAGGTGCGACTCCGGGGGCAGCGGGGGTGGTTGAAACAGATTGGTTGATATCACACTCTCACCTCCGGGGGGGGGTGAAACAGGACCGGAAGGCGTGGTGTGTGTGTGTGTGTGTGTGACAGAGGCTGAGCGAGTAAGGAACTGTGTCGAATACAAAATCCTCCGATTGCTGAATTTGGACGCCATGACCCCACGCCGACCCCCATTTCCTGTCTCAATTGCCTCAGCATGAGCCGTGCTCCATTTCACAGCACAGCACTGCTGTTTGTTCTCCTGTCCACAATCATGCGGCCCCACGAGGGAGTCCGCACCGGAGACGTCTCTATCATCGGGGGTGAATAACGACGGCGGGTCACCGTGTGAGCGCGCGCTACGGCGCCTGCTCCCGCTCCAGTGGTTTCTAATGGCAGTGAGTCACATGTTAATGAGTGACCGTTAACAATCGCCCGTCGTCAGGCCAACCGTGACGCCGTCGTGAGTCTGAGGGCAATTAAAAACAAACAGTTAATTTAGATGAGGAATTAAAATAGTTGAGCTGCAGAGTAATTGTGTCTTCAGGTCCATTGAGCTACACGTTGAACACACGGGCGATTTCTCACGGTGATGAAAACACGGCTCGCGTGTGTGTGTGTGTCATAGTTAACCATCAGCAGTGTGTTCCTTTGATCCGCTCCCTTTGTGTGTGTGTGTGTGTGTGTGTTAGCGGAGCTGCGCGTGAATGGAGTCGTTTTAAAATCAGCCATGAGCGAGTGAAGTGCGATTTTTGTCAGAAAACAAAGTTTGATCCTGAGACAGAGATCGTCTCACATGACCTGAAGGCACCGGCTGTGTGTGTGTTGTTGAGTTTCTTTTATTATCTCCTCAGCGACTGACACAGTTTGAGTAAGAATATCCAGATTCCAAAACCTATTTCACTTCTTCTAACTCCAATGCAGCAGCGACAGAGCTCGTTGTTCTCTGTTCACTTTCGATTTTTCTAACGGCCATTAAACAAAAAGATGCTACTTCCTGTTGTGGACGGCGCGCTGTGATGTCACGCTGAGCACTTTGAATCCGAACAGGCAGGAGCCGGGGGACCGAGTTCCACCGGCTCCACGTTAACGAATCCTTCCCTCGTTAGTGCCGACCAACAATCCAATCAACTCTCCGCAGGTGCATTACGGTAATTTGCGCGATGAGGCGGTAAAATCTATGAGCGGCACGTGCTGACGAAGGATCCAGCACAGAGAACAACGACGGACTCCGTGGCGCACGCGTGCGCCGTTCTAACTGCGAGGCATCTCAAGCGAGACTAATGAAGCCGCAGCGTGCCCGCCGCTGCGCCCCCATTAGCGACAGTGAATAAGGTCCAATCCCAGCAAATCACCCTCGGCCTTCATCACGGACGCCTCCCTCTGACGACCATTCTGTCACCGGCCGCCGCCCTCACCCCCTCGGCACTCGCGAGGCCGCGGCCGCCTGAAAATACAATTAAGCATCCACGCTGAGAACAGCGCATCGCCAATTTGCGCCGCCCATTACGCCGCGGCCGTTACCTGCGCAATAACGCCATCCTAAATTCCATTATGAGCAACAGCGCGATCTCATGATGGCGGGGGAAACATAGTCATTTTCTTGTGCACTCTCAATCTGTCATGGACCGGGGCTGGAATCAGAAATGTAGAGAAAGGAGCCTCTTTTCCATTCCAGTTGCACTCCACAGTCCCTGTAAATCACCCCTAATGGGCTGGTGGAGGGAGCACACTCTGTATCACTGTATCAATCATTCACTCTGTTTTCCTCCTCATGGAACCATCCACAGGATCACTTTGGTGCTTTAATGAGCCATTACAATTCCTATCAGGCCATCTCTGCGCCGCGCACGTGTCGGCCCCTGCACGGGTGCCCGCGCGCCCCGACCGCTGTGGACTTACGCTCATGCTGATATTAGATTGTCTCTGCAG
Organism: Pseudorhombus dupliciocellatus; assembly: GCA_016785235.1. Classification (NCBI taxonomy): domain Eukaryota; kingdom Metazoa; phylum Chordata; class Actinopteri; order Pleuronectiformes; family Paralichthyidae; genus Pseudorhombus; species Pseudorhombus dupliciocellatus. The sequence continues at coordinate 486,876 of JAFBJW010000099.1, forward strand.
AGTTTCTGAGATAGCCGGCGATCTCTCTCCTAGTCTATCTTTTCCTCACCCACTTTCTCTCCCTGCTGGACTCTCGCTCCGCCGCGCTGCCGTGGACACTGGGCACGGGTTATAATTGCATTGCGCCGCCATCCCACTCGGTCTCTACACCCATCTGTCTCTTTAATATCCAGCTAAGCACTCTTGACCTTGAAGCATCCATGACAGCACAGAGCCACATCCACGGCCGACTTCTCCCGGAGACCGCGGCGATGATAGAGAGGGAGAGAGAGAGACGGCCGAAAAAGGAACGGGAGAGAAGAAAAACAAGGTGCGAAATGTTGTCTCTGAGACAAAGGTGAACAAGAGAACATGATGGATAGATCCGGCTGGCGCCAGAAGGAGGCAGAGTGAATTGGACAAAGAAATAACTCGAAGGTCACCGGCGAATTCATTCAATTTTTTTTTCTTTTTACAGAGGTCGCTCGCATGAACTCGGCAGGAAAATGTCGTTACTGCAACGACAAACATGCAAGATAATCTACAAGTGGAGGAGGAGGAAGATGTGTGACTTGCCTCCTGGCGTTCGCTTTCTGCCGCTCTGAAGGAAAGGATGGTTCTGGAAGCGGTGCCTTTGGGCTGTCATGATGAATTTCTGAGCTTCACTGTACAACACCGCAGCACGTGCCCCACAGGCACAGCCGGCAATTACATCTTCAATCTAACCTAAACTTATTTGATTAGACATTTGAATACATTTGCCTGTTTTACCGTCATCCAGGGTGAAGTGCGCAGTGCAGCGACATCACATGACGCGGCCAGTGTCAGAACCTGACGAAGACTTTTGCTGTTTTAAACACGACAGGTTGGTCAAGGAATCGCGCGTGTTAGCACGTCAACACTCGATTACACATCATTTTAAAGTGCGTGCTTTAGCCCTGCTAGCTCCACTCCAGATGTAGTTGGCTGTTATTTGAAAGCTCCTGATTCTGTCTGCGACGCATCTCAGGATCCCTGCATCACTGCGGCAGCTGCTCACACAGATGGCTCCAAAGTGTTTCCCACACACAAAAGGAACCAGGTCTTATAATCCTTTATTTTATGACCGAGGATAAAGAGGTGCCGAAAAAAACAAAACTTACATTTCCATGAAGTTTCTTTCTCCGCAACTTTGGCTGAGTTGATTTGATACTTTTCTAAGTTCTGGGGTTTGTTTATTCGTTTTCAGCGCCTGCTGACATTTACTGATATAATTACTTTTTAATCATGAGTTACACCTACAAGAGTTAGAGGCCTGAACTCTGGCCACGTAAATACATTCTGTTCTGTTAGGTTCTTGGCGATATTTGCCGAAGGCGTGACAACCTCCCGTCTTGAGGAGCTCACCTGTGACCTCTCTCATCCCTCAGCGACCTCAGCTAACTCCGCTTTTATCGGAACAACAGGAGGAACACACTCGCCGCCGTCTTCTTATCAACTCAATGTCAAACACGACGGATCAGGATAATTCTGGGCCAATCTGGCATTTCAGGTGAACTATAGTGGGATGACTTATTAAGAAAATGTTAACTCCCTGGAGCACGGTTATCTTTATTGAGAAACAAAAGGATTAGTAACATGATTGATGGGCCTTGTCTCCCAGGGATTATGCTGTGGAGCACCACTAATTGCTCTCTCTTGCTCCCTCCTCCTCTATTTATCTCCCTCGTTCTGTCTCATTCCATCCACATCCTGCGCCCGTGGCCAATGCAATACACTTTTAGCTATCACCTCTGCCATCGGAGCTGGCGGGGTGCGGGGTGGCGGGTGTCACTGACAGGCTCCGGGCTCCTGGCTAAGCACTAAAAAGAGTGAACTGTCCTCAAAGTTATGGCCAGGGGACTTCATTCTGCATTCAGGCTCAAGTGGTTTGTTGAACACATGCCAGGCCGGAGCCAGGAGCACGGGGTTGGGGGGGCGTCCGGACCCCGCATGGGTTTGGTAACGCGGCGTGTAATGGACTACTGTACAACTGGAAATAATGTGCTGAGTCATTTAGGGAAGCTATTAAGTCGCCTGGGTGACTTTGAAATTCACTAAGCCTGTTCGCTCCCTGCATTCATTCAGGAGCAACAGCCCCCAGCTCACAAGACCCCCCTCCTCCACCTCCTCCACCTCCTCCCTCCCTCGGTTCTCCTCTTTGACATCTTCCTAACCAAATGCTGAGGAGAAACTTAATTACAAATAACTGGGGGAGAGAGGGCTTATCATGAGGAGGCATGGAAACTGGTACGGCTGCTCTGTGAAATACAGTACGGCTGTGTGTCCCCCCCCCCCCCTCCCAGCCCCTCAATTAATTGAACATGTGTTGTATTAACCTTGAAAGCTTTGTGCTGAGTCTATTTTCAATTAATCTTCTAAAGCGGCGGAGACGTAAACATTGAAATGGGACGGGAACACAATGTTGTCGTCACAGAGTATTTCTCCAGCAACAATACGCTGCCATGTTTATTTATTTATTTCTTCAGCCAAGCGTCCTAACGGGTTAGTGACCGCTCAGATCACTGCAGGCCACTTCAGAGTGTAAAATACTGTACGGCAGCTCCGCCCGGCCACTGAAGCACTTATGAAAATGATCGAAACGACACCACACCTTCCTCCGAGCCATGTGTGTCCTTGTCATTTGTCATTAAAACCATCCCCTATCGACGGCTCGATGCAGAGGGAGCCACGGGCTGCAGCGTGCACGGTGGACTGACACGCAGCACTGCGCAGCCGAGACGCTGCAAAAATAATGTCGGTATCAAATGGCATTTTTCATGACTCGCCTGCTCCTCGGGTTTAAATGACGTGTGACCCCCAGGCGCAGCTCTAGGGGAGGTTAGAGAGGGCCTATTAAAACTATAAAATTCCCTGTTTTATTCTTTGCAGAAGTCCAAATCCAGAAAGCCTATTTACATAACAAACCCGCGCTCGTCAGTTTGAGCCCTGAGCATCCAGCGGCTTTGGGTCCGACAGAGAATGTAAATGTCTGGCAGAGGCTGTGATGTTGTTCAATAATGGATGCTGCGCTTTACATTTCTCTCTTTCTCTGGAACCGGCTCAGATAGAAAACAGGCCCGAGGTTCAGAGGAGAAATATTCACAAAGCGAAGCACACGCAGGTGAGATGGTGAAGTGACCCAGAAAAAGGAAAATCAGAAATCAAAAGTGATTCAACAGAAAATTGTATGTAGGTGCGATTCATCAAAAGCGGAGTGTGTGTGTGTGTGTGTGCACAATTTTGGTGAATTGATAACCAAGGTCTGCTCCGACAAAAGCCTCGGAAAAAATCACACCGGGGGCTCCGAATCTTTTTCTTTGCCATCGTCACGTCATCATCGTCTCACCTGAACCTGTTTCCTTCATGGAAGTATTTACGCAGCTTTTTAACTTTTGAAAAAGTTGAAAAGCTTGATTCCAGCCGTGGAAGCGGGAACAATGCAGAGAGCATTTTGAGGACTGTGACGTGATGACTGAGGGTTACTGGAAAAATACAATTCCATCATAAATGTATTATCAACTTTAAATCTTCCTGATGAATGTCCCGGGTAATGAATACCTGAACCCTCTGGGGACTCGTCTCATAATGAGTCAAACGAAGTCATGAAAATGAGAACCATCATTAAATGTCAAACAGAACGGAGAATTTTTTTGGTTTGCTGCCTATTGGCGTTTTTTGGGTGGTCAGGAGCCAAAAAAGGTCGACGACCACGACGGCCACGGGCCGTGATGACCATCATTCGCACATGATCCGTCATGGCTTCCATCCATCAGCGCTCACAAAGTGCTACCTGCAGCTAGAGCTAATTTCAGGCTCGTTTTTAATACGCTCATTGATCAACGGATACTCTCTTTCTAGTCGTACTAGTACTCGTCTTTATGTTCCTCTGTGTGAGTTCTCTGCCTGTTTTGGTGCCATAAGCACATGTTAGGGGAGTAAAAAGAGAAATATACTGTGAACCTGGTCTCTATAATCTTCAGCACAATTTAAATTATCACATAATTTTCATACCGAAGGAAATAAGATGTAAAATGACCTCTAAACTACACTGAAAATACTTCGCAGTCTTCAGGCTGAGCCACAGTTAGAGCGTTCAAGCTGCGTATTTAACAAGAAATTCACAAAGTACTCTACAGTCATTTCATTCCTCGACTGCAGAGGCGAAAATACCACATTCATTACCCGCTCACCTATTTTGGCAGAGTTAGCACCTCATGTGTCATTTGTTAAAGTGCAGTGTTCGACTGTACCACATGGGAGCTTTATCATATGCTCACAGCTTTGCCCCGCTCTCAGTCAGAATACAACAATCTAATCGAAAACATTATAATGAGTGGAGCCACCACTTCCTGAGTTATGACCACCGAGACAAAGGGAATAACCCCCAGCCTGCAGACGGCTGGAATTCTTTCTGTTCAGCACAATTTGGTCCGAAAATATCATTCAATTTCAGACGCTGGTTCTTTAGTTCAGTTTCAGCTTCAGTCTGAAGAGGCCAGTTGAGGTGGAACCCCGCCCCCGTGATCAGAAAAGTGGAAACCCTAATAATCAGAACCCCCAGCTTGTTTAAGACTGTGTGATGAAGTTGTCGATCACCGGTGCAGCAAACACAACTTAACCCCGGCATATTCACTCGGCTGTTGGATATGCACCAGGTGAGCCCTCCCTGCTCTTCATTATTTCCCCTGAGGGGGTCACGGCTTAGTCTTTCAAGGATGGACAAGCTAAACGGTACTTTACTGTACCATAACCCCGTCCCCGGAGAGACCAAGGACGCCGTCTATCTGAGACTCTCCCCACATGCATGGCTCCTATATTTTTATCTCTCAATTACCCATGACTTCGCTGCGAAACACACGGCACCCCTCTGTGACACCCCCCCTCCCCCCCCTCCACTGAAGCCAACAGGGCCACCAAACAACCCAGTGACGGCTCACGGCGAGCGAACCCTCGTCTAACCGGTGGGAGACAGCTGGATTAGAGGCAGTGGCGGCGGCAGATCCCCGAGAACATCCCAATTAAAATCAAAGCAATCACCATCGCGGAGAAGTCATTAGATGGAGAGGCTGTTTGAGGCTAAACGCTGTAATAATGCGGGAGCTGCAGGATTTCAAAAGCCTGTCAAGACACTGATTTCCTACATTGGAAAGTTTGATGAATGGAGCCTTGTGAGAGGCAACTCTTGAGCGCTGCACTATTACTGAAAGCTTTGCTGGGGATTAGAGAGAAGACAGAAGCTTTCATTCCTTCAGTAAGTCAATGTATGAATAATTTACTCAGTGGGTATCTCTGCGAGCTCCCCCTGTAAGCCCTGCTAATGTTTTATTTGTATGTTTTCTGTCAAAAGTAATCTAGCATCCGGAGTGGAAAGAGCCGGCTGCGATCCGCCGAGCGCGGCGGGCCCCACGCAGCTCACATAATACCTGTTTGATGTGACGTTTGTTGTCAGTGATAATTAGCTCCTCGCTGGACCACGTCGATTCCCCGTCCCACAATTAGGGGAGCCCTGATAAGAGGAGCTCTGAAGGAAGACACGGGGACGATCGCCCTGCACTTCATCTCTCGTTTTTTTTTTTTTTTTTTTTTTTTTGCAGATTACACTTTCAGTGAAATGATTATTCAATTCCCTGGAAGCTGGATTGTAATATTCCGCGTTTCTATTAGTTGTTTTAAACACCCACGCATCAGATTTAACTGCAAAGGCTCATTGTTTAGCACCTGAAACGTCTGGAGCAAAGAAAAAACTTTTTCCAAATCGCAGCAAGCGGGTTGAGTCATAGTTTCCCTGTTCAGCGTTCCGTTCCCCCCTCAGATAAAAAAGTTAAGCAAACACTCGTCTCTTTGGCGACGTCCCTGCTGTCTCAGCACATCTCAATCACCTCCGTTAGTCATCCCGGGCCAAAGGAAACGACGTCGAAACCTAAAATAACAACACTCATGCTATGGTAAACAATATTTAATTATCCATTAAATTAACATTTCTCACTGCCCATACGCCAGGCTGGGTTTTCTGGCTAATGCTGCATTCCACTCAAAAGTCATAAATCGAAAATTCCCAGCTGGTAGATTGCAATTATAACCTCTCTGTGCTCCAGTGGTCCAGCGCCGGGAGCGGGGAGGGGAAAAAAATAAACCGGATCATGAAGGGAATGAAAAAACATGCTCCTGCCATGACATTTTTTTTTTTTTTTCTGTTTGGGCTCCGGCTCCTTCTCTGCCGTTTATGTTTAGTTAACTTGCCCTCTATAAAAAAAAAAAAAAAGAAAAAGCTCCGGATCATGAGCTCTGCCCATCGAGGTTTAATTCAACCACTCAAATTATTTCCGCCTCCCTTGCATCTCTGGCTCCACGAAATACTAAAATGCCAATCAGCCTTTGCTCGTGCTCTCTGTTCCAGTCTCTCTCCCCCCCGCACACACACATACACGCACACACTGCACAACGCTTTCATCTGCTTCACACGGGCATTTCAACACCCGTGGTATAGACACACACACACACACACCGAATGAGAGAGGGAGAGAAAAATAGACCCCAAACACCAAACCAGTATTAATCCCCTGAGGAGGTCTCTAAAAGGGTTTCTCAAAGCTGATTTCCACCACACAAGTTTTTCCAGGTCAGCACTGTTTGTGGTGGCAGTGGAGCTGAAGCATTCAAGCTTCACGCCCTCACCTTTCCACTCTGCTACTTCCTGTTTCCTCTCCTCTCCCGCACACACTCTTTCTTCCTCCCTCTCGTTTCTATTCTCCGCGTCTCCGGGCCCCTCCGAGGCCCCGGAGCCTGAGGTGGCTGCCTGTGTGTACGCAGAGCCTCCTCTCTGCGTGAATACAGGGGGCTGAGGACAGCTGTTCTCTCCCGTCACGTCTGTTTGCACGGGGAAGGTTCCAGGTGACGCCTGTTTTGACTTTTTCTGCTTCACAGCCGTCGAGCACGCCGTCGTCGGCGTTCAGCGAAACCTCTGTCGTCCCGTGTCTATACACCTTCAGGTGTGTCACAGCCCTAAGACATCATGGCTTCATCCTCAGTCATTTAACAAAATTCATTCATGTGTCATAAGAATATGAAAAGCTTGAGCGACACCCTAAAGAACTCACGACTGTCTTATAATCACCCGAAGAAACGGCCGTGCTGAACGCTGAAGGAGATTGGATTGTTTCTCCAGCTCTCACACACTCTCTCTCTCTCTCTCTCTCCTTCCCTCTCTGTCAAAGCCAATATGTTTTGCATTTGAATCACACTGTTATTTAACATAAATCGAAACAAGTTTAATCAACGGCAAAATAAATGCATGATGCCGCTCCGTATGTAATTAGTTGGAGGTCTTTAGCTTATCTGTTTTTATAAGACCTCCAGGCTCAGTAATGGGATAATTAAAATCAATACAGTGGCATCATTGCATGGGCCTTCCTCCTGGATCTGTTTTCCTACAGTCTGATGGAAGCACGAGTCTGTCTACAGCCACAAACTTTCCCCTGCTTCCTGTCAGAAGCTTTCACCGGAATTGAAAAAAAAAAAAAAGATCAAGTTTAAATAGTTTTGAACCAAATAATTCAAGTGTGAACACGTTGACACGTGATTCCAGAAGAGACAAAGCACAGTGTGTGGCGAGTTGTTATTGGATTGACCATCGTGCATTTTTCCGGGTTCCATCCAATAGATTTTCAATGGAGGTCTGATAAAGTAAAACACGTTGTGTTAATCTCCGTCTGCAGAGAGGCGTGATAATCGTTGAAAATAGAAACTTCACCCGGAGCAGAGTTAGGGAGGAGCCCCGCCACCAGTGTGTGGAGCTGCTTGTGTCATAATTGGAAAATGTGGCGGTGGTGCGACGCCATTTCCTCCACCTGCGATCCAAGAAAGTGCTGTGTTCATGGGCTTTTACATCATCGCCTCCTGGCTCTGAGTCACGGAGTGGGCCGGCTGTCTGACACCGACCCTCTCCTCCCCGCTGAAAGCCCCATTTCCACGAGACACCAGAAACACGGCGGAGTCGCACATTTCAATGCGATTGGGCGGCGGCGACGGCGGCGGAGGTGTCTCTCAGGGTGAGAGATCAAGGCTGCGCTACATCTGCTTCCCACCCCGGATGATGTCACATAAACCCGGCTCGCTGCCCGGGGACATCATCATCTCCATCCCATCCGGTGCATTTCATGAAGCGATGAGGAGAACAGGAGACGAACCTCGGTTTAGTGAACAAAGCGACCTGAGCGAGAGCAGCTCTAAACCTCACGTCTGTCGGTAAACCTGACCCGAGGCGTCTGTCCAACCTGTCAGCTGCTCAATATGTTCACGACAACGTTACGACGGAGAATAAAACTCAACGCAACATTTGACCTGAATGCACCGCAGCGGGAAGGCTTCATATCGATGACGGATGTGTTTTAAGTTTGCATTCACAACTTCTCGCTTGTGTCTCGCAGACAGACGCGTGGGCGCAGCGTGCGGAGACATATGGGGAATTGATCCTGAGCGTCTGCGGCTCCGGGCCCTCGGAGAGAGAGAGAGAGAGAGAGAGAGTATTGTGTTACTGATTAATACGGCGTCTTATTAAGAGTGGCAGCGAGGTGCTCCCTTCATTTTAATCAAGACGGGATTGTCTTTAAATTGACTGTTCCTCTGGGCCAGGCCATGATTCGCAGAATCACAGAAATCATTTATTGGATGGAATATGGAGGAAAGCACATCAGCTCACCCAGTAAACAGTGCACACTCCGGCTCCGTCCCTGATGTCACCGTGGTAAGTGATACCCCTCGGGAGAAGACAAAATGCTTTGTTATAGTCACACGGATGTGGGCCAATGGAGGAAAACCCATTTAGTGTCTGCGAGCACACACATACAGTAGAGACCCACACACACACACACACACGCGGCCTCGGGGCGTCTGGTTCATTAGGGTGCCTGAGTGCTGTGTGTCCGCAGTGTGTGGGTGTGTTCTCAGTCTGGCTTGCAGAGCCACATGCGTCTCATCGTTACATCGTCTCATGTTTTGGGACTCGAGTGCGACGTGACTCATGCCCAAATATATATATATATATATATATATATATAATCAAAATGGTGGATGTGATAATATCCGCCGGAGAGACAGCGAGCGGGTCGGCGGAATATTTCCGACCAAACCTGGAGTGACTGAACTGGTGCATGTTTGCGAGCGCGTCTTACAGAGATGGCTGAATGGGGCCACAGGAGAACGCACTGCACGTGCACGTATGGACAGCGTCAGCGCGATGGAAACGATTTAAATACTCTGGCACAGAAAGAGTCTTTTAAATATTTGAAATTTCCCTTTTGAAAAAAGGAGAAACTCTGTCAATCAGCTGCTTTTTTCTACCTCTACAACCGCAGGCCTGCGAACAAGACACTTTAATACAATTTAATATTTTTAAATGATTTATCTCATGCACTGTCTGTTAATTTACCTGTACCGACTCCTTAGCAACTGGCGAAGAATATTTATCGCTCGCACTGCCACAAATCAGAGTTTTAAATCTGCAACTTGTTAACTGTCAGCTCCTCTTTGTAAAACTATAGGTCTCGTTTGAAGCGTCAACTTTTAACCAGTAATCATTGTTAAACTTTGGAGTTGCTAATCAAAGCTGTAATAATAAACCGAGCCGAGTAAATTACACGTGTGTCACGACGCGCTCAAAGTGTAATCGCGGCACGAAGGGCAGCCGGGAGCTGAGAAGTAACAGTACTTCTAATTGTGTTTAAAGTATATATGTATTGTTACGCTGTCATCACAATCAGAGTGGGAGCTCATCTCATCTAATTGGGGCCATTTTCTAAAGTGGACGAAGCAATCAGGAGTGAACACGCCACCTTTCTGACGAGCCGCCGCCGATGATCCCAGCGCTCCGGAGGATCTGACCCGGGACGAGTGTGTGAGGACGGGTCGGTGGGTAGAGATGTTTGCCGTGACATCAGATCCGCCGGCAGACGCCGGAGCAGACTGCAGAGCACCGCGGCGGCACCGTGTCACTTCAGTGACACAACCTTACGATAGCGGGACGTGCATCTTAAATATTTATCAATTATATAACCTTCTTAAAAAAAAAAAAAAAAAATGGTCAAGGTACATTCCGTTTCCCTGTAGCCTGCTGCGTGCTGATGCATTATTAACGAAAGCTGCCTCGGTGGTTGTTTGTACGAGAAGGCGGCGACATTGAAATGATGTGAAAAGATAACAAAACTGCACATGTCCTGGTAAATATACAACATGCAGATATTTCGGGCTATCAACATCAAAGGTGGGGAAGCAGAGTTGAAATGTGCCGCCGAAATCAAAGTGCGTCACCGCGCCCACGTCGTGTTTCAGAGGGAGCACGAGCGGAGTGTTTAAACGGCGCACGCTGGTGTTAAGTGGATGTTCAGTGGCAGAATAATTCGTTCTCCACACGGGGGGGGGAAAAAAAAAACCATGAATGACTCCTCATTCGGCACCAATAATGGAGATGTGTTGTTGTCGCCGCAGTTTTTGAAATGCAACAACAATATTTGGGCAGCAAAGATGAGAGCGTGTCACAGGTGCGATAACCTTTAATCTTCCTGTGAGGGGGGAAATAATCACGGCCGGAGCAGACACCATTACGGCTCCGAGCCGCGGCTTCACAAGAGATAGATGTGGGAACATTGTGTTTCAAAGGCAATTGTGGGGAAGCAAAAGTTTTACTTTTACAACCGCAGACAGCAACAATAATAATAATAATAAAAAAAAAAAAAAAAAAAGCACCTCCGGAAAAATTTCCAAACTCGAACTGCACTTGTGAAAAGATGTTCCATCTGGCACATCCCTGACACGCGCACACACACACACACACACACACAGAGAGGGGGTGTCAAGGCCATCGCTGGATCAAAAGCACAGGTAATATTCAAAATATTAAAAAAGAATCAGACCTTGGGATGAGTGTCGTGTTCTCGTTCAACACACAAGGTTGTCAGTTTAGCGAGAGAGAGCAATGCGTGAGGCCCGCAGGTTTAACGCCGGCCTCAGTCCGTTTGAGTGCATCCGTGACTCCAACAGAAATTGGAACAATACTGAAGAAGATGGGCATCGATCTTCCAATAAATGTCATCCCGGAATCCTGCTGCAGATTCATTCATCGCTAATCCACGAGACATAAAAAACAGGCGAGCAGGGACCTCGGCTCCTCATGAATATATCTGGCATCAAAAACATTTTTGGGCGGAACAGATTTCCCCCCGTCCAGGTGGGTCAGAGATTGAGGCTGACCAGAGAGTTGCGTTCGTCCCAGCGGGTTGGGAAAAACTCCCAGTAACAGACCATTACACAGCTGCAGGCGCCTGAGGCAAACCTTTCCTCCTCACCCCCGGACCCGCTCACTTCAAAACTGGGGCAAAACTTTCTGCACAGCCACTGATCCATCAGATATGACAGAGTGAGGACAACGCTCAACGTCCTTATCTTTCCTCTTCACGGCGCTCGCCGGTTAAAGAACATTATCTGGCCGCTTCATTTTCCTGTTTCGATGCATCTCACAAATCATGTTCCTTCAGAAATGAGGAGATTCAACAATGATAACACTGTTTGTTTGTATATGTTTTAAACTCTCTGATGTGAATTGATGTTTCCACAGTTTTCATTGCTTTTCTTCACAATAATAATAATAATAATAATAAAAAAAAAAACGATAACAACCTCAACTTTGTTAAAAAAAAAAAAAAAAACGATAACAACCTCAACTTTGTTCGTCGCCTCCAGCTCAGGCTGGAAAAGTGAAACTGCGGAGACAGTCGGTGCATGAGCACACGAACAATCTGTTGATACCTTCCCCCCCAAAAAATTAAATAAACTAAAGGGTCTTCAAGAACCAACAGCAGCACCGGCTCGGTGGAAAACCAGACCGGAGGCATCTGAAGCCTTAACTGCCGCCATCTTTCCTCCAGACGATCAGCACGCACAGTTTCAGGTAGACTCGGACTCCTCGTGCACGAGGATTAATTCAGAACTACGACGTGCGTTGGGGAATGGTTTGGAATCTCTTCAGGCCCGCCAGTACATTTAAAATAAACTATTCATATCAAAGGCGTGAGGCCTGAGGGGATGACCGGAGGAGCAGCGTGCACACGCAGAGGGGTGGGCGGTGCTAACAGAGGCCTTCGGGCCATCCGGCGCCCCTGTGGCCGACGCTTTGGAGGTCCGCCGCGCTCGAGCGGCGTTGCCTTCAGGAGCGTTTAGTTTTTTAATTTTCCTACAGGCTCCCCTGTTTGCAATAACGCCTCCCTCTGAGGAACCACTGCAGCAGCGACGGTAGCTACGACGTGCACGCCAGTGACTGCAGTCTGCGGCAGAGAAAGCGAATGTAGCGTTAGCTTCGAGGTCAACGGCCTTTTAAATAATTCAAAACACGAGAAATGCAACATTTAATTAATATCTACGACCGGCAAGCCAGCAAGGAGCTATTGTCTGTTTTAATGTGAAACATCTAAACATCATGTTTATATATTATTTTCTACGTTTATACATAATTAGTCATTTTAACGTTTATAAATATTTTTTCAAAACATATTTATGAGTATTTTCCCTGAAATACTCGATTGTTCTAAAACATGTGGCTATTTTTTTTTTTTTTTAACTTGTAATAACTTGTAATTGATATTTATATTCGACTTCACATGCGTGACTTAGCTTGTTGGCTAATAGCGCCACAGGCTTGAGTTGAACAGAGGCCTGTTTTAAAGCTCGTGCTCCTCTCCGTCTCCTCTCCTGACACTTTTACTCCCTGCTTGTGTTTCCTCCCAACACCACCACCTCCTCCTCCTCCTCCTCCTCTCCAGATGTGGTGATTAAGGGATGTGACGCAGCTTCCAGCCATTGTTGGGACTGGCATCACAATGGTTAATGAGTGTGCAAATGGCAGACAGGTGCACGGAGGAAACGCTCGCTGGCATTAGAGCAGATCTAAAGGTGGCGGGGCGCTTGTTCCGCGGCGGCTCGGCAATCAGCGCTGATTTGTGTGATGGAGAGTCGTAAATGTTGATGGCTCATTTGCTCGTTGATGGATAATTGTAGCTATTAACAACATTACACTGGTCTCACCTTTATTATAGGATTCTTCTTCACAGTGTTAATGGTTTCCTCTTGTCCGTGTCCCTGCATTTATTATCAGGAGCCCGGTCCTGTTCCTTAATGACTATACGTTGGCGTGGAGCTCTGCTACGAGCATAAATCAGCCCGAAAGCACCTCCAGTTCTCTCACGGAGCTCCCGCGCACGCTCGCAGAAAAACACACGCTCTCCTCTGCGTTCATCTATTTCCGCCCGCGACTGAGGGGACGCTTTCTTTCTTTTTTTTTTTTTTTTACGACGGCACCAAAAATTCAAACTGGGAATTAGCAGGGACCGAATCTGTGGCAGATACAGAGCAAATATAAGCACATAACGCCGTGCGCTTCCTCGGGTCCCTGCAGGCGGCAGAATGAATTAATACAAATACCTATTTTCTGCTTTGAAGCTTAAACCATGTGTTTCCACCTTCCAATCCTCCAGCTCCTCCCAGGGGACGCGTGGTCACACAGCCCTCACAGCGTTACATAAATATGTTCCATAATGAATATTCTAACGTTCGGGGCTTTGTTTTATTTTCGACGGGGGGTCAGTGTTACTCCTTTTTCAAAGGGAAGGAATTTAGTTAATTAGCTCCGGCTCTTTTGTTACGCACTCATTAAAATTAATTCAAACTTTATTTTATTTGCATAACTCGTTACGATTACACAAACAGATACACAAAGAATCAAACTGGTACGCAAGCTGATTAATAAGCGTCTCTGGACAGGGAACTAATTAAAGGCTTTTCCTCTTTATTTGAAGATGTTGCGGGGGAAAAGTGATTTTCCGTCTTCGGGCGCGGATCCAAGCGCTTGCGTGTCATGTGGGAGATGAAGGTGCTTAGTCGCTGCGCTTGTTGACAAAGACGGCTGGTGTCGTAATTTTGTTTGATGTGTGACAGCGACAGAACTCCTGAGGTAATCTGGGGCGTCCTGCGTCACCGAGCCTCGCTAATGCGCCGAGTCAGAGCAAAGGTGCGCGTTCACCTGTTCAGAATAAAACTCTGCCCAATCCTTCAGGGGGTGTTCTGACAGGAGGAGCAGAAACAGCCTCCGGCTGCGCTTTTCTTCAAAGAGTTTCCACAATAAGGCGGCTACAGAATCTGCTAAGAGCATAATGAGTATATTTGACTGTTTTAAAAAGCAGATTTGCCTGATCACAGTTTAGCGATCGTACGCCGAGTGTCGGGGAGGAACTCAGTCTCCAGAAGCTCAGAGGTGAGGCGCAGAGGATTTTCATTTCCAGCTTCCTGATAAGGTTCGGAGCAAGCCCACAGCTTTAAGCCAAGAAACATAATTATGAGTCGAGAACATCTCCACGAATTTAATATAAAGCCCAGAAATGTCCGTGTGTGACAAAGAGACAAGAGCCAGCACGATGCCAGTGTGAAACTAGCTTGGGGTCACCAAAAATCCTCGGGCCGGCCGAACCATTTATATTCCCTCCATGTAGAAAGGTGAAATACAGGAAAACAAAACAGGGCTTTATTTCGTTTGTTTAATGCACGATACGTCTGTCACTGAATGGAAGAACTAGCGGGCTAATGTGTCCTCAGACTGGACGGAGGACGTGTCGGCCGGCTGCCCGCAGACTGAGCGTCCATACAGGAAATGGAGGACGTGTCACGGCGCTTTGGGACTCCTCCTCTGTTCTCTCACGCCATTTGAAGTCGTTCCGTGCCAAAGACAGAAATGTTCGAGCCGCAGGTGCAGCTCTCCCTGCCATCGATCAATGCCGAGATATTTCACCCCGATATGGAAATCAGGTTTAATGAAACAAACATTTCCACACGCTGATGATACAATTTCTTCTTTTTTTTTTTTTTTTTTTTAAAGCAGAGACACTTGTTCAGATTCAGATCAATGATCAGAATCAAAGAGGCAATTACATTTCTGAACCAGCCGTTCCAATCAATGTCTGTGCCTGATTCAATACAAATTGAAACTCCGTTGTTTATCCACTTGTCTGTGGTGACATGTGGAATATAATTGCGAGCCACTTCACGGGCGCTCTCTCCAGATCTTGCCAGACAGATGACATATTTGTTGCTTCTATTGCGCCGTGCCAATTTCTTTCATTCCCTGTTAAAGCTGCCGTTTTTTTTTTTCTGCTGCTCCTCCGTCGCCTGACAGTTTATTGATGTTCTGCAACAGCTGTTATGACATGTATTAATTCTGTGCTTGGAGAAACATCCAAGCTTAACCAGGGAGACGTTCGGTTCTGGAAATAATGAAACCAAGCGGGGCAAGTATTCCTTGCTTCACCTCGGCATTCGAGGACGCACAGGGGGCGCGAACGCTCACACCGGGGTTCACAAATCTCCATTCAATGTTTTGTTTGTGTCGCGGCTACGCGCACGAGGAGAGCGGCGTCATAAATACTGCGCTGTTGTTTAATTCTCCTTCAGGGGAGATGACTCACTGGAGTTAATTCAGCCCGACCGTGGTGATTCACCATCGAGCACATTAGCCGCAGAAAGAGAGCGGGACGGGGAAAAAAAAGGAAACCTTGTTGAGAATGTTCGCCGGTGGTGAGAGCAAACAATTTATGAGCCCTGGGACCGAGCGCGACCGTTGATAGCTGCCTGAAAAAACATATTTATTTTACTGCTGGAATTTCCAAATGCAAAGCGTCGGCAAATAAATCTCAGCGAGGACGAGGGCGGGTGGATCGATGAGCTCAGAGGCCACGACGCGGCTTGTTGTCAACATCATTTAATATTCTGCCACGCCCACTTACACCTGCACAGGTGTACAGCGACATCACTAAATGCAAATAATGATAATACTACGATATTAAAGTGAAGACAGCAGGGAGCCGACACACATTTGTGTTTCACTCGTCCTTGTGTGGCCTTGGCGTGTTTGTCCTTGTATGTAACTTCACCCGTGTCAGGGACCAGAGGAATAATCCACAATAATACAATAAATTACAAACACATTTTACTTTTCCGGGTGAGGGGGCCACTTCTCTCTCAGTGTGACCCCGGGCAGTGCCACCGGGGGCGGGATTCAAATTACTGACTTTGAGGTGGACTCGCTCTTTTTCAACTGGGTGGCAAAAAAAAAAAAAAAAAACACAATAAAAAAACTGTCTGTCCCTACAGCTCAAAGAATATCTGGATGGCTCACACACACAGGAACAGACACCTTGTTCTTTAGACGGAGCTGTGGGAGGTGTTGTTATTGTCCTATTTCATATCACACAGCAGTTGTAACGATCATTCCTCATTTTAACTCGTCTCATGCTGTAAATTTAAGATCATAACCAGAATATTCTGATTCAAATGTGACCTGGAACACAAAGAGAACAATATATATATATATCGGGATGAATAACCAGATATTTTAAAAACTATAGAAAAGTGAAGCAGTTAAAGTAAAGTAGAAATGTTTGTACTGCAACAGAAGATCATCAGAAATAGATAGAAAGAAGGGGAAATGAGACACTCTGATTGACTGCTGAATATTTGCATGATGTTTAAAAGACGTCGAGCCTCTTGTGGAGGGACTACGAGTTCGCAGAGATGGTTTTCCATCTCGAACTGAGTGTCGGCCGAGAGGCAGCGACAGAAGCGGGACATTCTTTTTCTCTGTGCCGGTAACTGAACCCGTCCCTCGGCGTGGGACGCTGTCTCGTGGGTCATTTGTCTCACTCAGCCCGACAGAGTCTCTGCTTTGAATTAGCCCAGTTTGACTAATAGAACGTGTGACGTCCAGCTCACGCTGAGAGCAGAGAGGTGCGTGACGATCCTGAAACTCCTGCTTCTGAGAGAACAATAACATCTTCAATAACCCACCCCGCACCCGCACCCCCACCCCACCCCTCATCAAATGCAAGTCGACTTTTTATGCAATGAGGGGAAATGGCCATTTGGAGCGGAGCCCCGTTACTGGAGGTAATATTAAAAGCAATCCATTCTAATCTGTGCGATAAGGGGACTGAGGGATATTTCAAAAGCCTCCGCATGAACACCAATAAAACGGAAGCACTCGGATATATTGCAGGATCAATATCATATTTAAAGTGCTTGTACAAATTCTGCGTGTGGTATTGTTTTATATTAACACCCAGGAGCCAGAGGATAAAGTTATGTCACCCACGGCGCGTGTGATTATTTCAAACAGCCATAAAAACGTGACAGTGTTTAGAAATCTCGAAAAAATGTAAATATGAAAAAGGCAAAGCACATTACTCTTAGTGCTAATTCTGGGTGGGATTCAATTACTACACGTTTGTTAAAGACAAACGATGAGGAGAGACGCTCGGCGCCGCAGACTGCTGGGGGTGGGGCGGGGCGCAGGGCGAGCTCCATCTTGGCAAACGCGAGGACATCTGGAGCGGAGCAGCTGACCGGCACTTGATTTTCACCTGACACCACATGGAGGGATCTGGATGGATTTGGAGCGGTTGAGCCGATTATCTCATTTCTCAGATGAGATGAGCTCAAACCAGCTCGGTTTTAAAAGATAGAACGTGTAACTGTTCTTCCTCGAAATAAATTAAAAAACAAGCGACTTCTGTTTTGATTTGTGGCCAAAAGTGATGATCGAACCCCGAGACGCCAGTCACAGTTTATTCACAGGTAATTTGATTTAGGTGGAATTTCTCCAGAGTCGGGGACAAAACCACGAGAGCAGAAAAACCACGGACGCCGGACGTCCTGAGACAAACTGCGTGAGACGAAGACAAACTCGGTGCTAGCTGCTCAGCCGGCTAACGCCTCCATGATTTACTCCCCTGTAAACATGTTTAACCCTTCTCCTTTTTGATCATGTTCTCTCGCAGGAGGAGGCGTCGGTGGCTCCTCTGACCGCGCGGCGCGGCCGCCTAATGATTACAACTTCTTTAAATAACACTGGAAAATCCCTCGCTTATTATTTCTCCCTCTGTTCTCCCATTCCATAATGACAAATCTTAGTCCTTCAGAGTGTATACAATTATTATTCCTTCTTTTCTTCCCCTGCCCATGGAGACGTTTCCCGGCGTGTTTGATGAGTGAATCCTCTGTGGTCTTTTTCTATTGTACCTCCAAAATAAAGCACAATTTAAATTAGGTTCTGCTCAGTCTCTCATGTCTGCGCAGTAAGCCCCCCCCCTCCATTTAGAGGAGGTACAGTCACTACCTCGGTTCTGTTTTCTCCTTCTAATCTCCTTGCGTAACTGTAATCTCAGCCCTTTGAACTCTCTGTGCTCCACTAACTTTTCTCCGTGGCTAGTTTTTTTTGACTTTTATTCCTGGTTCTCATGGACTGACAGTGGTCGCGCGCAGGTTGGTTGGCTTGAAAGGGCTCCTCACCAATATATGTGCATTATTATATGTTCCAGGATATGTGCACATTTTCCCCGGAGAAACAAAGGAAAAGCAGGGGCATCATTAAATCCTGCGCTGAGTGCCGTGACGCGGGTGTTTTATGGCGCCGCTCAGGGTGGTTAGACGCCGGATCCGTCAAAAAAAACCAGGCAGCTAAAGTTAAAGCATTTCAAAGAGAAACAACTTCTACAAACTTCTCCTGATAAATGCTTTTGATGGTGGCGGCACATCACTTTTATTTGAGCACAAGGTGTCTTCAGTTTAGCATGTGATGCGGGAAGCTATTTTTCTCAGGTCCCCGAGCTCACATTTGCAGCTTCTCACAGTTCGCTCCATCAAGACTCCCTCTCCCCTGTGCACTGTGAAGTTTCTCGGGGTCTTCTCACAAGTCAGGGAGTTGTTTTTTTGGGAATCTTTTATATGTTATGTGAGCGTGCGTGCACGTGCGCGTGCCTGTGCCCTGTTTTGTCCATGGATCTATAAGCATGTCCCTTCCATATCTTCTTTTCACAGACAAGGTCTCTGCGGAAGACGGATCTCCTCCTTCCCTCAGCGCCTCCCCAAACTGTCATCCCGTCTTTCTAACTCTCCTCCCTAAAGGCCGACAGCAACACATTTCCTGCGTCTGTGGGAGACCCGACTCACACAGTATTTCCATCGCCTCTCCTTCGCCGCGCTCGGCATTCGCTGGCCGTCGCCGGCGTCTGCTTTTCATCTGTTTATCTGTCAAAGCAGAGGATGTGTATATGTACATCAGTGCTGCAGTCACCTGGTTAGCTCCTGCATGATTCTGTTCTTTCCCTGAACGTGTCAGGGAGCATCAGCGTGCTCAGGCAGTAATGGTGTCAGGGAGGTTTTCTCCTGTGGGCTCCGTTGCAAATAGAGCAAATCCTTACACTTGTAAGTCTCGCCGGCAGTTCTGAAGGAGATTTTTTAAAATTCCGTTACATGTTTTAAAAAAGGCCAATACAAGCCAACGCTGCCAGATGTGAGTGCAGCAGGAAATAAAAATACAACCTGCGAGGTTAAATCTGCAGGTTTACCATACGCTCGGCGAGTCAAGGGGGCGGCGTGTGCTGCGACTGCCCGAGCAGGCCCGGTCAGGACCGAGGGAAAACACGTCGCGGGTCACCTGGCAGGGGTCCGGTAATCGTACGTGACGGCCCAGGTAGCATGATGGGAAACAAATTGAGTGTCATTTCTCGCCGGAGGACTCGGCGTCGCGAGACAAGCGGCGCTCTGGCACCACGGCGAAGTCCTCGAGCGCCTCGCAGCCCGGCTGCAGCGGCGAGCACGTTATGACAGACTGTACACAGAGAGGAGGACGTTGATGAATGGCCGGGGAAATGTTCCCTTTGCAGAAAACGCAGAGGACAATCATTATCTGGGAGCTGGCGACGACGCTGCGGCAGATACGGAGGACGATCAAACGCCAAGTCAAAACACAAATTAATTTCCTGTTAATTACTGAAACTGCACGCCGGCTGGAAAACCCAGAGCGACGTCAATATCAGCAACAAATATCTAAACTGAGCGTCAGGTGGAGCAATAAAACATGAATGGAAGCTGAAACATCACAGG
The DNA here is from genome assembly GCA_016785235.1 of Pseudorhombus dupliciocellatus. NCBI lineage: Eukaryota > Metazoa > Chordata > Actinopteri > Pleuronectiformes > Paralichthyidae > Pseudorhombus > Pseudorhombus dupliciocellatus. Next base: position 506,850 of record JAFBJW010000099.1, read on the forward strand.
GTAGTTTTCAAAATGATGAGAGCAGATTGGAGGGACATTAACTCTTTCAGGCATTTTCACTCGTCAAAGGAAAAAAAAAAAAACAAGTGATGGCTCGTCCTGATCTTTGATGTAAAACACGGAGTCACTTTCATGGCTCGCTATGTGGAACAAGTTTGCTTCCTCAGCAGAAAAGTTTCAGCAGAGTCTGTGTGTGTGTGTGTGTGTGTGTGTGTGTCAGGTAACGCGAGGTAAAGGATGGGAAGAGATACACACCCTGAAGCTAACACATGCTAATGATGCATCTCAGGTAACACAAGAGTGATTTGGAGAGAGGAACAATAAACGCGTCCACGTTCAACGAAAGATTAGCTTAAACGCGGCTGACATTTATTTTATAACTGCAATTTAAAGTTTTTAATGCCGACTAATAAAAAAAGTTCCAGAAAAAAAAAAAAAAAGCACTGTGTGCATTTTAAACACATGTAAATAAACATTTCCCGCGTCGTGGAGGAAGCGGTGAATTGCTTCTCTCGTGTTTCCCCATCGCTCTCAAAGGTCTCCTAAACATTCACTGAGGGACATTACGCCGAAGCGAGCTGTCCTTTAAAAGCAAATAAAGATTTCAACGTCATACAGTGTAAATGCTGATGGCTATTGATTTGTCTTGGAGGACATTTCTGTCCCTCTGTTTCTCTCCCCGTGCAGCTGTGGCCTTTTCCAAGTCAATTCTGGAAAAGTTTTTTTTTTTTTTTTTTTTTTTTAAATTCCATTAAGTCTGTCTCACAGCTAAAGGACCTGACAATCGATTGTCAACCAGACCGTGAAAGTGACCAGACCTGTTGGAATAAATATGATCTTACTGGCGATACTTTTAATTCCCTCCCTGGAAGACTTCCTTTGTCTTCAGGAGCGTGTTGGCTAGTGGTAGCTGCCCGTCAATGTCGGCGCGGCGGGCGCTCCGCGGCTCGGAGGCATCGTAGCGTGATCCATAGCGTGACTGGGGTCAACCTGAGGGAGACAGGTGTCAGGGGGACCAACAGGTCCCATGTGGGTAGAGGCTCACCACTAACGCCCCGAGGGCTCTTTTGTGAAAGGCGACAGGAGGGGAGGAGGCGGGCTGCATACTGATGATGTCAGCGCCAAGAGCAGCAGGTGGTCGAGCGGAGAAGGGGGGCAGGCATCCGTGTAATATTTTATATATTTATTTCTCGGTGGAGGAACCGGGACGCCTGTCGCCAGACTCTGTGAGGGCCCTTGCATCATTTTAAACAAAGATTAAATGCATCAATCGGTGACTTGCTGAAACCTGAGAGACTCTTTTTAATTAGTGCGGGCATAGAGAGAATATAATTTTGGAGCTTATCAGCTCAATGCAGCTGGATACAGCACATTTATCACAGTTGCTCACATCTCGGCGATAAGCCGCTCCTCCTCAGCCTTGTGTACGTTCAAACCAGACACAGAGAGTCGCCGGCAGCGGTCTGAAAGAGCGCCGCTGCCGGCGTTGCCAAAGAAGCAGCTCGTGAGTCGTTCTTCACAAACCTCGCTCGGCGCTCGCCACTTCCAAGAATACGTCTTTATTCTCCACCGTCCTGTGTCAACAACTCGTCTCATCCCGAGCTGGATCAGGGCGGAGATGGATTTTTGATGATTCGTGATGGTAATGCTTAATAAGTGCAGAGAGAGAGAGAGAGAGAGAGAGAGAGAGACACGACATGCAAGTTCAGGGGTTGGCGCTCAGGGAGGAGGTTTACTTCTCCTTCCGGTGGTTAAATCAAATCTTAAAGTAAAACGCAACTGTGTTGTTTTTGTTATGAAGTATTCACTGGGAATTGAGTGCCAAGCTGTTCCTAAATTACACCGTTCATCCAGAACCACCGCAAACTCCACAAATTCTTTCTCGCCAGGTTGTTTCACACAATTCCTACCAAAGAGTTTGATAGTTTTTGCAGAAAAACAAAATCAGCAAACACATTGCAGTCTAGTTTTCCCTCTTTCTCAATGGCATCAGGCCACGACTGTTGAAGAAATGCATAATAAAATGTAATATCCAGTTTACAAAGAGGAACATTGAGCGACACAGTGACGTGAATCTGGCCTGATCCAGCTCTCTGTGTCTTCTCTGGGACATGTTCACAGGTCTGTCCCAGGATTACTGCGACAAGTCTGGAACTCCGACGGACATCTGACCTTCCCGGCTAATGTGGCAGCCATCTGGAGAGGAGAGGCCCAGCGCTGTGACGGAAAAACTGCCACTGCCCAAACCCAGAGTACAGAAGTGAGCGTCTCTACAGGGCCGGTGAGCGCCAGTCAAGACGGTTCCTGTTCTGACAGCACAGCGGCCGTGACTTTGAGAGTGAATTATGATGACCTCCGCTGCGGAGGTGTCGGCCGCACCAGCGGCGAGAGTCAAATTGTCGACTCTCAGCGCCGGCGAATTTAAAAAAAAAAAAAACAGAAAACACAAAATCCCAGAGACAAGAAACCGAGGAGGATCTTCTCCATCTGTGTGTGTGTGTGTGTGGTTACTATCTGTCCTCTGACACATCACTGAGTCAGTAAATATAGTGAATGGATAAGAATAGGAAGAAAAACAACCTGTTTATCATTATGAGGATTATTAGTTTTCCATGGATTCCCAAGACCTGTTGCTGACTCGGAGCCGAGGGGAGGATGGAGGGGAGGGGGAGGGTGAGCTCCGGCGCTGCGCCGTCGTCTGTGATTTTACACTTCACTTGGCCGTGCCGCTAAAAGCAAGATAAAACAACACATCTATCTCGGGCCTGCGAGTCTGTTTGGTAGCGATCATTTCTCCCTCAAAGGACAACGCACCCATGAGGGAACGCCTCAATAATTACGATATAAATCGCTTTGGCAAGACACTACAGGAGTGTGTGTCGGCGTTTTGGTGTGGATATCAGTAAATCATGTGGGAACGCGTAGAAATGAAGATTAATGGATGATTAATGGCCGTCCACAGTGAGGGATCTGACTGTTTGCTGGGGCATGTAGGGGAGGTGAGAGGATGAAGGAGAGCACCAGGTGGCACCGGGGCCCCGGCAGCCTTCTCGCTCTGACCGCACCGCTGCAGCAGCTTAATATCTATTTGGATTAGGACTCGACCTGTGATGAAGAAAAATTAAATTCTCCCTTTCACCTCCTCAGTCCTGGTGAACTCCTCGCGGCCGCAGGGATCGCTCACGCGTCGATGCGCCGCAGCAAAGTAAACTTTTCTACCGAAAACAATAAGAAAAAGAAAGCAATGACCATTGATAACCCTCCAGCTCCTGCCGCGGTGTGTGAGACAGAATGTGGAAATAAAATATAAATGTCATATTGATTGTTTTTTTTTCCTCCCTACTTCATCATCTCATGCCGTCTCGGATTTCCACTGAGTTAATGTTTCTACTATGGAGTGACGAGCGTGTGGGTTTTATCTCACACATATACGCAAGTCAAGCTGAGCGGGAGAGTAATAATAATAAAAAATAAAAATAAAAATAAGACAATTCATCATATCGCCGTTTCTGCGCTCACCTACAGAACCGCAGCGCCGGAATGTGGACATCTCTTCACAGGCAATAAATATCTGTGCAAAGTACTCGCTATCTCCCTCTCATCGAACACATCCTTCTTTCTTTTGCCAGGAAAAGCTCTCACACTGTAACTCTGCAGGCAATTCTTCTCCCACTTAGTATTTTGCTCCGACGATGCCAACAGCGAATAACACTTTGGCCGACACCGTGTCAGCGCCATTACGGCTGAAGAGCAGCGCGGCCCGCGGTGGATGCGCTCGCGTTTATTTGGCTGTAATCAGGACTTAAATGGAGGCAGATTGGGTTTTTATCTGTACCAATGCTGGGAATCATGGCTCCAAACCTCTCGGCCACATTACAGCAGGTAATTTGGCCGCATCACAGAAGAACCAAAACAAGGGGACCCGTTTAGCCGTCGCCAGTTTCCCACGATTCCCTTTCGCTAATGTGTCTGGAATGTTTAATTTTTACCAGAAGACCAAAACGGCTCCAGACAGGAGCGGCAGCAGCCACCAATCGGAGCTCAGGTGAAGGCGAGTGAATGAATGAAGTGGGATTGGACAGAAATCTACTTCCTGGGTTTGACATGAGCTCAGCTTCAGTTATTAGTTTAGAAAGAGAATAAAGCTGTGAAGCGATAGCATCTGCTGAACGTCTCGGTGCAGTTTCTTATCTGAACAAACACAAAACGACGTTTCACTCATCCTGGATTATTTCTGCTTCTCTTCTCTTTCCTCCCGTTTGCTGCTGAGGAAATATCGCACGTGTGGGCCGAACTCCGAGGAACGTGATTAATCCCAAACACACAAAGGTGTGATTCTCAAAATAACAGGTTTCCTCTGGGGCAAACATCCGGCTCAGTTGATGGGGGGGAGCCCGGCAGAAAGTGAGTGCGTCGTCCCATTTGTGGGACAAAGTTTACAAAGGTCACCAGGGGCTCACGTGCACGACGACGAGCAAAGTAAAGATCCCTTCAAACACGCGCTTCCGAGCGTTTCATTCAAACTACGACGTGTTTTCCCTTCACCTATTTGAAAACACATTTCCTGTGTTAACAGCAATATAATTCGTATATTCTCCTTCCTTACACGGGAAAATAAATTGAACCATAATAGAACAGATCAGAACGAAACGCTGTGCAGGCTCCCAAATCAAAACCTGAGACTCGACTCGATCAGCAGCAGAATGAAGTCAGAGGGAAGACGGGAGAAAGATGGTCGGTAAATAAGGAATAAATAAGGAAACTAAACACCAACGCAAATCAGCGGATGATAAGAAACACATCTCAGCTCTGGTTCGTCTTCTCCACGTCTTGGTTTTTCCTGACACTTCAGGACAAACACAACATTTGTTTGACTCTTTCTTCTCATCGCCCGGCGGGCCGTTAGCAAACGTCCCGTGACGCACGGAAGTCATTCTGTTATCGTGCTGAGGCAGCAGCTCGGCCGCACCGTTGTGACCAGGGAGGACACGGAGACACGTCCACTGACGGACTGGAAGTCAAAGGGACGTACACAGACACAACACGTCCCGAGTTCTGCTTCACACGTAGTCAGATTCACAGTCGGACCAGAAAACTCGGAGCGCTGCCCGGCAGAGGAGAGCAGAGCGGTCGGGCTGCTATCAATTAATGAGATGTCAACAACTGTTTGCTGCTGCATTATTCATGTCACAGCGGTCATAAACAATGAACTAAGTAAATGGTGAAGGCTCACAGCTCTGGAGTCCCCTCCCCCCTGAACGCCTCTCTGGGCTTTTAACCTCTAGACGGTGTCATTTGTGCCCGTCCGGTGACTGCCGCAGGAACAAGGTCCCTAAGCGAGGGGACATTAAGGACTGAGGAGACAGGGCAGGACAGATGAGGGACAGGGTGGCGGGATTGTGTTTGTGGAAGATTAAGGCCCGTCAGGATGGACGGATGATGGATGGACGAGAGCGCTTCATCCATCAGGGCCTGTTTACATCACCTGAGAACAGGCCGGGCCTTTAAAGGGGCCGGCTGCTGGTTTGACCCGCGCTGGTTCCAGTCATCGGAGGGGGGACCATCTATGTAAGTGACAGGAGAGACTTATGGAGCCTTTATCCACTCGCCGTGGCTTCCGTTTCCTGCGGAATCTGCGTGTTGGCGGCTGTAACCTGTCATTTCGCCGTGAAATGTTGTGCCGCATGTGGACGCATCAGTCAGAAATGACAAAGTCGTAAACATGTCACGATGTAATGGCCCGTTGTCTATTTGGTTGGAATGAGGCCCAAATGAGACGTTGCCGGTGGCTTCCTGCCGCCGCCGCCGCCACTCTCCAACCATTATCAACACTGAGACTCTTTTATCCGATGCTCACTCTTTCATTCGGCGGGCCGGCCCGTTTGAAACATGAAGCACGTTTTCAAAGACAATACTCCACTATAGGATTTCAAAGCGGACGGCTGCACAGCTCCCACCAGCTCACAGAGAGCACCCTTATTTTTGAATCTCTCAAACTGATTTTTACTGCACATCCCAGACTCATAAAAATTCCTTTTGAGGATGCTTTATAGAATTTCCCCCCATATTTATAATGAGCATTTTCTCCCTGTTTTAAACTCATATTTCAAATGCAGTTTGAAGTGGTGGCTTTCTGTGGAGGTTCGGTATCTCGTGGTTCTATACGTGCCGCCCAGGCGTCTTCAACCCGGGGGCTCGCCCAACCAAATCTAGAGAGAGCGAGAGAATCTCAGCTAATGTTTCCTGAGTGCTAACAATGAGCCGACACGCACAACAGTTTATCACGTTTATCTTCAGAGCGTTTCGCTGCTTTCATTGACTTTAAAATATTTTCCTTGAAGCCGGGATGTTTCTTTGAACAGTCGCGCGGACACGAACAGAAACCGAGCCGGCGTCTAATATTCTCTTGGTTTAGCCCGAGAGCTGGGAGAGGGTCATTAACAGAACCCTCTCATCTTCATCTATCCAAGCAAATACGATTCTCCACCGCGTCTTAAAGAGCTGTTGGTTTAAAGATATCAATAGTTCCGTCAGAAATACTGTGTGTAATTTAAAAAAGCTGCAGAGGAGGAAAAAAAAAAAAAACATGGTCTTGAATACTTAAGAATAATATTATTAGACTTCCTCCTCTCCCTTCCTGAATATCGTCAGACAGCAAAACAAAACAGCACATCATCCTTTATCTCAGTGCGGCAGTTTCAGCCTGACTCTAACGAGTCTTCTCCTGGCCACAGTGTGGCTTCTCTGGAGATTCTGCATTATTCAGCCCCTCTCTCTGGGGTCTGTCCATGTAGTTTGAACTTAATAACCTCTGTGCACACGGAGCAGCTGAAGTCCGGACGAGGGCTCTGCATCTGCAGCGCGTTACCATGCATGGTACCGTGACACGCCAGCAAACGCCGCGGAGCGGCGATGCCACATCTCTGCTCCGGGGTCCTCACTGGTTGCCGATTCACATTCATTTATTTATTTATTTATTTTTTATATTTTATGGCTAGAAATGATCTTATTTATTGTTGTTTTAATTCTGTGGTATGCATCGTCAAGAGCAAAGAGTAAATGAAACGTAGCTGCCATTCAGCTGCAGCCCTCTATTGCTGCCCGAGGGGGATTCAGGGGGAACATATCGTGTCCTTTAATAGAGAATTATTCATTGAAATGTTGTCAACAGATATTCTACTGAGATCGAGGAAATACTAACATTCACTGAACCAAGTAAAACCGATTTATATAGAGTCTAACAAGCTTGTTTTTGGCCTCCAGGGCCTCAGAGGACGGACGGTCGTATTTCAACCTCCAGATGAAGACAGGAGAGAGCGGCCTGTCCTTCATTTGTGTGTTCGGATATTACTGTGAGCTGGGGTGATGCACGGAGGCCGTTCACGTGGCGCGGTGATGATGTTATACTCCTGAACGCCGGCTGGCAGCGACGCTCCCACAGTTACTCACTTTTATCTCACGCCTGCTACGGTTACATCACTCTGGAGGAGATTTGTGCAGCGTTTTCTCCGTCAGAGCCCGTCCCGCTTATTGGGCTGCACCTGATGGATGAGTCTGGACGAGCAGGAGGGAACCGAGCTCATCAGCCAGATGCAGCTTTGTCTGGCAGGACAAGAGCAACTATGGATTTACCTGAATGACCTTTGACCTTTGAGGGTTGCACAAATCAGGCTCTTTTAGTATCGACAATATTGTTTATGAATGAATGTAAAAGCCTTGTATTCCCACTGGATCTCCTTTGAAACCTTCACTTCAGACGGACCGAGCGAAAAGTTATAATTCCAGCGTTTCAGGCGGCCAACCTCCCATGACATATTAAAGTAATTCTGGTCACTAAATGAAAAAAACATCAAGGAAGCAGCTGGAAGCGTACGCCAGGAAAACCCGAGTGCAATTATGAGGAAGGAAACCTGACGGCGCGAATGAAAAGACAATCCCACGTCCAACGAGCGCCGGAGACATCTGCCACCGGCTTTAGAAGCAGTGAACAACTCCAGATGTGAGACGCGATAGATTGAGGAGAAGAAGCTGTGCCGTGATATAGATTTAAGAGAGGAGTAAATAAATGAGCATTATATTCATGTCACAGCTCGGCATGGGACGAGTGTTTGAAAATACATTGTTGGGATTAAAATTGTAAACTGGGGATTGGATGAAGACCTGCACCTGACGCTCACCTGCTCTCAGGTAAATCCATCACCTCGAGGCCCTCGCCACAGAGCTGAGGTGGATGGACGTCCGATTATTGTTTGCTCTCTCTGTCCAGGAGACAGCGGTGATGTGGATCTGTGGCTTCACGCTCGCCGCTGGGACGGATTACGACGCATCACACTTGCACTAATGACCTAATTATGAGGCGGTGGCACGGGAGAATTCTCACCATCATTTAAAAGTTAATCTTACTTTTTTTTTAAATTCATTTTCCGGAGTAATAGGGACATTTAAATCCAATTCGTGCAGGAGGTCCCATATTTAATTTCATAGTTTACAGGAAATCTATGAGGCGCAGGCGCCGGGATTTAAATTCCAGCCAAGTGTGACATTCGCCGCTCTTCAGGAAATTAAAGAAGCCACGTAAACACAGAGGGGAGAAGAAAGGAAGCGAGAGGAGAAGGGTTAAAGCAGAACTCCTCAGCAATCGCAGGGTAATTCCCTTCATGAGGACAGTGATGGCGGCTCAGATTGATACCCATCTGCAGATTAAAGTCTCCCCGTCCCTGCGGACCCATTACACCTCCTATTGTGTAAATCAGCAAAATGCAGCTCGGACAGACAGGAAGTCAGATCTGAGGCTTTGAGATAATAATAATAACTATCCCACTCGATTACAGTTATTAACAGGACGCCGTTCCCCGACCGGCCTCCGCGTCACAGCCGAGCGGAGGATTCCCCCCCCTGCGCCATCAAACGGGAATCAAGGACGGAGAAAGGGCGGAGAAATTTCTCCACCTGCTGACAAAGGGGAAAAGATGATCACTCTAAATGCCCGACACTAAATCTTTCACACTTGTCAAGTCCGCTTTGTTCCCGCTGCCAGCGTTGACCCCTCTTCCTCCATCAGCAGGGACCTGGCCTCGGCCGTCAGGGGAACGCCGCGGAGGAGGAGGAAGGCCAAGACACTGGCTAAATTTACAACGCGCGTTTACGCCTCACGCCGTCAAACGCATTGCAGCGTTAAGTTAAGGACACGCATTACACACCTGCGTTCCCCGGCTGCACAACACAGGCGGCAAAGAGGCTCCTAGCTGTATATGAGCGATTTAACAAGCGTATTTAAATATTTATAAAATAAATGCATGCGTATAAAAAGTCCAACCCGCAGGCGATTGTGTGAACTTCCACTTTCTGAAATGATAGCCCAACAACTGTCGCACACATGGGTGCACGTGTGATCGTCCCCAGGTTGGACAGCTCAGACAAATGAAAAATAAACTCTCTGAAGCATGTTGGACGCCGTGCTCCGGCGCCGGCAGCGGACAGGACCATTTCAATTCAAATTTATGCCAGGAAGATACAGGAGATGGAGGTACAAGCGCTCCGAGCAGGTGAGATGTAAAATGGTAAGTAGGTCGTGACAAGAGATGTCCGGTCCTTGTACCAAAAGGACGGGGCAGCGGCCGTCTTCTCCTGGAAACGACTGCAGTAATGAAGGAGTACATTAAACCACTGGGACGCTTTCATTAATTACAAACAGACCCCAGGTAAGTATTGTCTCGTTTGGAGGGGGCTGGCTTTAAAGGCTCTCTGTGGAGCTTGTTCACTTTAATATATTTTACAGCAGAGAACCTCCTCCACCCAACTCCTCATGAAATATTATAAAGTCTTTTCAAAGCTTTGGAATGGGACAGTCTCACACCCTGGGCTGTGCTGGCTGGACAGTCGGAGACGCACTTCAGTCTTCTACATGCAATGTATTAATGTATGTGAGAAGATTACTGACATACATTTAACCTATGTGACCTCACCATGTGACAATCCGCATGTTCGGTGAATAACGCCAGTCAAACACGGGATAAGCTTTTTTAATCAACGGAACTTTCACTACGACCTCTTCCGGAAGTCGTCAACGCTCCTTCGCTTGTCATCTTTTAACTCGTTTCCTCGCCATTAAGACGTCAACCACCACCAAAAAAAAAAAAAAAACGACAACTCCTCACTTTGGCTACTGTCACTGGCGGGAGACTTAAGGCCACCTTCCTTCCGAGGTGGCGGATTTAAAACCCTGCAGCCTATCTGCAGCAGTCACTTGGGCAGACGGGCAGATTCATCTTCCTCCCGCTGTATTTGCTGTGACCACATCATGGCACAGTAAGTGATAAGCAGCATGGTGAAAGAGTAAGAGGGATTTATCTGCAGCTCTGCTGAGTGGGGAGCTGATAAAGGGGTTAACTCGGATGACTTGTTATGACAGGAAACCAGCAGGGCAGGTGGAATATGCTAACAGGGGTATGCAGAAGAGGGAGATGTGTTTTAATCTGGAATTGACAACAATGACCTACAAAATCAACCCCGCAGAGCCAGAGGGGTGAAAAGTAAAAGAAGTGGAGTTTTGTTTACAGGCTTAACGAGAATACAATAAAACTTCCTTCACGACCTGATTTGAATTAGCATGAAAGCTAGCACGTTGCTAGGAGACGCTGCCACACAAGGCACATACGTGACACTTAGTTTTCATGTTTTACAAGCACCGTCAGAAAACGCTAATTAGGTCTAAAATAATAATACCAGCAGAAAACGCTCGGTTCCTCTTCACCACTTGTGAGGAACGTAAACTGTCAGGAAAAGTTTCTGAGACACTTTCACGGGAAGTTCTTGGAGATAAGTTAATGCAGGTGAGCTGGGAAATGCTGAGGTGCAGCGATCAGCTTCACTCCTTCACCCTAATTCTCCCCTGGTGAAACTGCTCATTAAAATCCAAATCACTTTGGAGGTAAAAAATATCACAGAGCTATCAGTCCCATAAAGTGCTGAAGAGATATGCAAAGACATAACCTTGGACACGCTTCATTACTCCTCTGGAGAACGGCGATCGGGGGGAAAAAGTCCTGTCGTCGTCGTCGTATCCCCGCCGCTCACTTCCCGTCCACAGCCAGCAGTAAACTTGCTGCTTTTCTGCATTAAACCAAACAAACAAGTCTTGTTTTTCCTGTTATCATAGATTTGCTTCCGAACATAATTACACTGCTCTCTTACACAAACCCACTCAGCGTGAGTGGACTCGGAGAGCTTCTCTTCAGTCGTCCTATCCCACAGAGCAGGAGTGAAACACAACAGCACTTTCCGGAAAAAACACACAAGAAAAACAGAAACATGAATCCTCCGGCTACGAGAATGCTCGACTGTTGACCGAGCAGCAAACGAAACGTACATGCTATTTACGTTTTATTTTTATTTTCCGCTGTTTTGCTGCTAATCTAATGGAGGTACTGGCTCCGCCTGCGGAGCAGCAGTCTTGGATCCAGCGGGCCACCCTGTCGTAATGAGGGGTGCGGAGACATCTGTTTCCACGGGCAGCAATTAAGGTACAGCGAGAGATAAACAAAACAACTTATAATGAGGAACCACGTCCATTCATGGGGAAGCAGACAAAACCTCACTCGGCTTTGATCACGGGGAAATTAAAGGCAAACTGCACTTTGTGCATCTGCACAATGAGGATCGATAGAACTCACAACTAATTATCTCAGAGACTCAATCACAAAACTGCAACAGAACAATTATATAAAACTACATATGTGTCCCCAGGCCGGTCTACACTGATTCATATTTGTGCACGTGCGGATATGTGTGGCCACCGGAAAACATAGAATAAAGTTGTAGATTAAGACAGAGAAATTAAGGCCTCATGTCTACTTGGAGCCATAGGCTGAATAATAAAACATCTAACACTTACTAAAATAATCAACCTGGACATGTATAGTCTCCAGTCAACCATCTCTGCAGAACCTGGACCCACAACAAGCTGAGGACGAAGCGTCGGGGCTGCATGGAGCCAAACTGAGAGCAAAGAGGAGAAAGTACAAACTTTCTTGCTGCTGTCGTTAAGGGAAATGTGAGGTCCCTGGTGAATAAAACGGATGAGCTCTGTGCACTGACTGAGACCCGGTGGGAATATCCAAGATGTAGTATTATGTGCTTTATTGAGACGTGGCTGCAACGACTTATTCCAGACTCCCCAACTTGACCTTCATCAGCTTTCAAAGTGTCCCGGCCAGCAGAGACTGCAGAGCAGAGCAACGGGAGGAAATGAGGACATGTTCCCGAGCGTGTCCGTCGCCCGTACGCTGAAACTATAACCACACACACATTGGTTTGGTTTCTAATAAACTACTGCGCGTATCTGCTTGATGACAAATCAAGCTGTGACCTACATATCTGTAGATCACAGCACATATTTATCACCCAGTTACATATGTGCACATGGCTCAGTGTTTCCAGCGATGCTGTGAATTAATGCGCCACAAAAGATGCTGCCACCAATTTGTCACAATCACCTCGAGGGTCCTGTAGTGCCAAAGAGCTGGAGACATTTTATCTGTCTCACGACCTCCTGAGGGTGAACCAGTGGTTCAGACAGTTGGACGGAGAGGATCCCCTTCACTGCCCAAGGCCTTAGTGGGAGAGTCCAGGAGGTCGCTGCTGCCAGCTGCCGTCCTGTTCTACCGTCCTGCTGTGGGTCCATCTGTCCATCTCCTCTCCACTGACCATGTGTGAGAGCCACTTGTGTTATAATCACAGTCATTCAGTGATTTTTACAAACTACCATCTTTCCTTTGATTCAATAAAATAGTGACCTTGGTTCGACTCAGAAATGAATTGCAGAGTGGACTCGCTCTCGATGTAAAACTCTCCATTTGAATGAAGCACAATGTATGAGGTCAAGGTGAAGGAAAACACTGTGAGGTTTCCATCATCACCAGGTTTTACAAACTCACATTTCCAACTTTCTTTCTGAGGCTCTGTCCTCCTGAACTTGTCCTTTCAACGTTTACTCAAAGCAAAGCTAACTAGCTTTCCCTTTAATTCCCCCATCAACACAAGCTGATTTCCTCATTTATCCCTTTAAACCGAAGACCGACTCAACAACCTCCTGATACCAACACACAGAAGGACATCTGGACAGAGGACACTGGTGAAGACGGGGACATTGGCGGCTGCTGGCACTGAACCCGTGACCTTTTTGTTTTTATACCGTCTCCAGAACCGCTGGGCCAACCTGACAGGCTTGAACGTTCCTTGGCTGGGACGACTTGCCTGGTGACATTCTCCCAGCTCCCCCGAGACGCTTGCTTGGCTCTCGTCTCTGCGTTTTACAAGGTCCCACTGTCTCAGGCGATGCCCAAGCAGGTGGGGATAATAATTAAGTATGATTACCAGACATTAATCCATCCATAAGGTGACAGCCACAGCTGCCACAACTTTACAGCTGCCACAGAGGTATAGAGGGCTTTCAGGTGTCTTAACACAGACGCCGCAGCCTTAATGGACGTCCTGGCTCGTTCAGCTATCGTCTCGGCAGCTATATTAAACGTCGTAATTCAGCTCATCTCCTTGTTCCTCACTCCTCCAGAGGAATATACATATATAAATATATATATGTATTTACTTGCCCCACGGTGACAGAGCATTTATCAGTAAAAGTACATGTCCTTATTTTCTTTCATTAATTTACTTTCAGAAATGTCTCCCGTGGTTTAAAGTTTACATTTGTTTGGTTAAGGGCGTGCATTTTGCTGAGTGGCAGCTGGGATTGGCTCCACAAACATAAATGGTATAAATAATGGAGGGAAGGATCATATATGAACGGCAACGCTTTGCTAGAGTTGGCGTGTAACCGAATATTTGGACTAGACCATCGTCCTGTTAGAGCTTGACCTGATTTGGACGTTTCTTTAAAGGTTTGTTTGTGTCGCAGGTGTAAATGGCAACGTCTCTTGGCATTCCACTTCCTGTCCCCCGTGTGAATGCCAGCAGGAAACAGGGTCAATGGTTCTAAAGCATTTTTCCTTTGTTCAAAAGCATAAAAAAAAAAAAAACACGTATCCCAGGAGTCCAGGGCCGTCTGCTGCCATCGCGGGGGGGGGGGGGGGGGGGGCACAGCAGCGCCTGTGTGCCAGTCCTTCACCGTACCAGGTCCACGAGGGGGGGGGGGGGGGGGGGGGGGGGGGGGGGGGGCACAGCAGCGCCTGTGTGCCAGTCCTTCACCGTACCAGGTCCACGAGGGAACAGGACGTGGCCGTCACCCAGGAGCATCATGTGTTCTGGTAAACAGACGCCAAGTGGCAGCTGTGGATTCTTCCCTGTCTGTCGCTGCCTTGGCGGTCGCACCGCAGCAGGTGGTAAGCAAAGAAGAAGTAAACGAATCATGGGAGGAGGTTGTCCTCGATGTTATTGAACAAGACAAAATATGTTGGACAAAATGAGCGTGCACGCATGCCGTAGTGTGTGCGACTAATTATTGAGAAGATGTTTGTTATCTGAGCTTTCTCTTTGGCCTGAAGTCATTTAATTGTTATCGTCTATTTTGTTAAATTTCGGTAGTTTTGTTTGGGTGTACACAAGTACCTGTGATAAGTATAAACCTGTACAAAAACAAAAGAGTGAAGTAAATCAGGACTTTTCAAAGATATGACAGGATGATTCATCTCCTCGCTCCTGTAGGAAATCGCTTCTGTTCCCCGATCCTGACCACAGACTGAATATAAAGCAGGACGACGTGACAGCTGCCTAAAATATGTGATCGGTAAAAAAAAACAAGCCAACTCCTCCTCCGTGTACGCGAACGGGACAGGAACCACAAACTGGCAACCTGAAGTGCACTAAAAAGACATTTGTCTCAGAAGGCGGTTTCAGTTATTTCGAGTGATTCTGATGATGAATACTTGTTATCTGAAAACGGGCCATGATTGTTTATTTTTCATACGGATCGTAAAAGTGCTCCGACAAACAATGTGCGATGTCCTTCTTCTCTTTGAAGGACTTGTTGTCTTCAGAGTGGGGGGACGTTAAAATTTATGACGGCCGTGTAAACAGTAAACACCGAAATGAGCCCATCAACTTTAAGAGATGAATAACACAGAGGGTTTTTAATGAAGTGCCAACATGTTGGGAACTTTCACTGTGTCAGAGTGGAAACTGCAGCCTGGTAACAACAGGAATCCTCCTGTAACTTTTAATAATCTCCGGCAGGAGAGTAATCACACGTCAGGACGTCCAGCCTGCGTGCAGCTGAATGCGCAGTTCCAATTACAGCCAAACTACACGGAGACACAAGTCGTTACTTTGCATTACCATGCATTACACAGAACATAACTTAGAACTCACTCCCTGGCTTTATTACGCCACATGCCTCTTTCCCCGCCGAGCAGAAACAATAATCCACAGCTCAGCCAAATGAAGATCTCAGTCCCCGGAAGGAATGACTCTGCATTACGGATCAAAGTCGCTCAAATGCGTTTCCACAGTCGGAAACAAAGTGTGCTCGGGAAAGGTGACGAGAGGTGGAGCTCAGAGACGTGTCAGTGAGAGAGCACCACCAATACAAATAGTTTTCAACTCATTACCTTAACTGATTGTGTATTTCATGACCATCTCAACGTGTTTAGATATCTACATCTCAATTTCCTGCACAGAACTGATCGTATATACAAATATTTGCTTAAGAATACTTCTAATGATGTTCCACTGAATGAACATGAACATGAATCCAAATTCCCTGAACAGAAATAAAGTCCAAACGATGTGTGTGTCTGAGAGCAGAGCTGGAGGATACTGACTTAGCATGTGGTCTGCACAGCTTGATAAAACTAAATTAATCGACAAGACGTGATCATCAATCCCAAACGGTTCAAACGGCTTCTGAGGATATGGATAAAAATATTTTTCAGTCTGAGTCTGAGTGGCTGCTCACCATTAAACCATCATCTCTTTAGGGTCATTCTGCAACTTATTTAGTTCATGTGCTTGGTTATTACGTCCTCCATATGGCCCCGGGGAATATTAGAACACAGAAGAAGCTGGATCTTTATTAAAGGTTCCACTTTTACTATTCCTACGGCAAAGAAAGGCAAATTTACTTTGGGGTAATTAGCCGAATAAGGCTCATCCATATCCATTGACAGCACTTGGAGGCTGTTAGGCATGTGGAAATGAATTTCCTCTCACTATGAAACTAATTATAGACATAAGAGCTGAGTGGGAGCGCCGTGGTTCCCTCAGACTCATGCTGAGCAATGTGTACATAACTGATACACATGTCAGCGATAGGTCATCACAGGCACGGGTTCAGAGCCGGGAATACATCTGTAACCTCACACTCGGAAAATAGGCAAAGTCTCCCAGTAAGAGCAGAGGAGCTGCACGAGGTATGGACGGCAATTAGTGTGGAGAACGTTTGATGTGGAATAACAGTGAGTGTAGATTTAAATAAAGTTTGTTTTTCAGCAGGGTGATAATAAATACACTGAAAATGATTCATTCATTTATATTTTTTTGTACCTGATTTTTCTAAAGTAATATAATCTCCATTTCTCTGACTTAAAAACCAACCAGAGGTGAAAACAGAACCTTTTAGCCAAGGTAAATATTCATGGCTCCTGATTAGAGAATTAGAGGACTGATATCTGTTAAATGTTGCTGCCATTGTTCCGGATCCAGATACAAATTCAGATGTAAATGAAATGTTTCATCAGGGCACCGCTCAGCCTTGGCATCGGTGTGTGTTCTGAATGAAAAAAACAAATCAAGGGCACACATTTAAAAACTGCTAAACGTGGTTAAATCAATGGATTTCGGAATAATATAAAGTGGTTTTCATCGTGGCGGTAAAAAAAAAAAAAAAAAAAACTTACTGCTATTCAAAAGTTAAACTGTTGAAACGTCTGTGTCGGCTTTACAATCAGAGTTATTCAGACCTGCGATCAAGAGTTAATCCTTTCCTGAAGTGGATTCATCATATTTCAACCAAAACAAATGTTTTTTAACGACTCCACCCGCTGCCTCGCTGCCCTCAGCTTGTTAATGCATCCTCAGAAATAGCTGCGAGGAGCGTGTCACGGTCAGAGATGGAGGTCCCGATGCTAAGACAAGAGGCTGGAGCTTTTCTCTCCGTCTTTAAATAGAATAAATAGGGATGAAACCAAACGAACAAAGGGTCGCCCACACTTCCCGTTAGCGCCGCGCAGATTGGCCAAATCTCTGCAGTGGAATATTAGCTATGCTGACATCTCAATGGGAGCTGAATTCTTGAGAAAGTGGAAGAATGCAGCATTCAGTTCTGTCCTTCATTGCCTGAATCTGCTTCTTTATTTGTTCAAGGATTGGAGTTTTGGTGAGTACACCTGGGTTTGACTTGCCCTGATTCCACCCTGACAGACGCGGAGCCTCAACAGCCTTGTGTTGAAAGGATTCAATTCAATTGTCGCCCACCACTTTTTTAAGTTTGTAAGAATATGCCTTTGTTATTAATGAACCTCACAAGGGAATGAAACAGCAGGAAAAAAATAATAATAATTTCACGGTGGTCTAGAAAATAATGGAACTTAATAAAAGTAAGTGTAATTGCAATTTTCCAATCTCTGATTAATTCAGTGCTGCTAATCACCTCTTCTTTTTTTCACACTCCGGAGCTGTGATAATTATTTTTTCTCTATTTAGAGGAGGCATTTTTAAATCTTGTCGAAATAAAAAAAAAAAAAAAAAAAAAAGAAAGAAAGAACAGAAATACCACAGGGCCTTCCTCACTACGTAGGAGAGAATTAAATTCCTCTGAGGAAATATTTTTCTAGTCAAATTTCCTCCCAAGTTACTTCTTTATTGTTACTACAAATGATCCTCTAACCCTGTGTCGGATATTGGCCACGGCCCAGTTAATAGTTGAGTTAATAGGAAAGCAAAGACCAGATCTTGGACAGTTCACCTTCTTGATGATACAGAGGTAAATGTATTTTTAATAAATCCAGTAATAGTAAAAGTGCAACCAGAG
This sequence comes from Pseudorhombus dupliciocellatus, assembly GCA_016785235.1. NCBI lineage: Eukaryota > Metazoa > Chordata > Actinopteri > Pleuronectiformes > Paralichthyidae > Pseudorhombus > Pseudorhombus dupliciocellatus. The sequence goes on from JAFBJW010000099.1 coordinate 524,833, forward strand.
TCCTCTAACCATGAAATCATCCTAATTACTCTCAAACCTGCGACAGTGACACATCCGTTAGATTTCAGCAGAAGAGCTGAGGGCAAATAGCATTCAGTCAAAAATTAAAAAAAAAAAAAAAACGTTTTGCAGGTATTAATAAATGTGGATCAGAAGAAAGTCATGAATGCTTCTAATTTGCAGATATGACCACAGGACATAAAAGTGTGAGGTCCACGCTCTCGTCTCGCCTCATTTACAAAAAAAGGGGAGAGACAAAGTCGTGATTAATGAAGTCTGATGGCGGAGGTGTTTTTTCCTCCTCATCTGGGATGAGTTATTTTGAATCCACCTGTCTTCACCTCCTCGTCACCGGCTTTAATTCCACCACATTTCTACCCAAGTTACGGCCTCATCCCAGGCAGCGCGGCGGACGCCATGTCACAGAGTGGGTTTTAAATGATGCAGGCTGTGGAACAGAAAAACAGGTCCAGGCTGATTTCTATTTTCAATCATGAATAAAAAGTGAGAGGGAACTAAATCGAGAGCATAAACAAAACAAAGCAGAGACATGAGTTTACAGCGTATGTAGGTTGCACTGCAGTGTGTTAGCAGAAACTTCCTTAATTGCATTATTCAGTCTGCACTGAAGCATAATTACAACCCTCTGTCTCCCATGTTATTGTTGCTACAACCATCTATTTGGCTCTGAGCGATCCCACCAGTTAGCTATGCTACCAAACCAGCCGAACAATAATTAGGCTAAAATATTATATTTAATTGAAACAGACAGCACTAACAATGTTCCACGGTTTTTATTCATTAATGCGACTCTGTGGAAAGGTATAGAGAGGTGAAGTGAATGAATAATGAATGGACGCTGCAGAGAGAGAGAGAGTGACCATTCTCATGAACACAGACTCCGTCCAATAATAAAAACGCAGCCACTCTAATCAAGCAAACACCCTGCTGCACACTCCTCATGATGCCCCGTTGCATCGGGATATTTCATTTAATTAGGCCAGATCCCTTTCAACTCCGCTGCAACGACACAGAGCAGAAATATCCGTGGGACTGGCGTGGACTCGAGGTTTTAGTCATTAAGGAAATTAGGTCAGCCTTTGCATCGAGAGGAAATCCAAGGCAAAATATGTAATTACACACAAGCATACCAGCATTGTTTTAATGAGCAGTTACAAGACAACAGGCCTCGCAGATCCTCACCTCGCAGCGCCTGACGGCTGAGGAATGTGGCGCAGGAATGGCAGGGGAGGTGTCGCTCGTTAGTGTCGAGGGAAAAGGATGAAAAACCAACTGACGCCTTCCCAGAATAAATAAGTAAATTATCAATGGACTCCAAGACAGATGCTGGCGAGGTCTGGTGGTGCGCATTCATAAAACAAGAGGAGGGACTCGATCTTCAGAGCCTCAGTTCTTCAAACTATCGTCCGGAGACTGAAGCTCAGACCACAGTATCATTCTCAACAGCTGAGGAGGTGTTACTGACCCCTGGGGTGAACCCGCTGATGTGACACGAAGGGGACGGCGTTCTCAAGTCTTTCTCTTTGAACTTCTCATGTCGCAGCGTGCCGAAACTCCCATGTGCACTGATGGCAGCGTTTGTGGTGCATCAGGACAACGTCCTGCCTGCCCAGACTTTATTGGTGCAATCACACCAATGATCCCTTTTTTTACGAGGGCGATAACATAGCGCTTAAATGTTTAATTAACTGTTCACGTAATAACAAACAACGGGGGGACTGAACAAACACATGGAATCACGGGGACGTCAGCAGGACTCACTGTAGGAGCAATACACAAAACTACTGTGGTTTTTAAACAGAATGCGTTAGACGAGTGGTTCCCAGAAAACATGTGCCGACGTCTCCGTGGGTTTTACCCAAAGAAGGCCGTTACGGGCAGCCGGAGGTCGTCGGGCCGAAATACCAATTCTTGTGGTTATCGAGTGGTGGTGGAGTGAAGCTAGCGGACAGGATTATCTAACTCCTTTTGGGAGGAAGAGTTTACAAGAAAATAAATATCAGAATTTGGCTTCGTACTGAATATTCGCACCAACAACAACGTCAGCCACTCGCCATTCAGACCTGCCTCCACCACGCTGCCTAACGAAGGTCGTTCCATCAATTAGAGGGAAATGATAGTCATCCAAGGAATGCAGGTGATATTATACACTCACTGTAGAGTCAGTGGTTGAAACCATGTGTCCTTGACTGACAGGATTATAAAAATTGTTTGCGCGTTCCACTTTGAAAACTTAGACAGAGTCATTATCTTAATTGCGATCTCAGTCTTTAATTAGCGGCTCACATACTGAGTCATTCAGGTGTGATCAATGCCCTCTTAATCTGCAACCATAAAATGAAAAGAAAATGAAATCAGTGTTTTGCTATCTTTAATTGGAACGTAATGTAAAAATTAATAACAATCAAGGCAATTAGCATCCGTAGCTGGTTGACGTGCACTGATTCCACTCTTTAATATTACTGTGATTCCAGGTTAATTGTCGTCATTACACCGGGATTCAGCCGAGCATCTCAGAAATTAATGGAGTGAGCTGAGCACACAGAATGGACTGGAAACCAGGAGAAAAAAAAAAAAACATTCGGCAGAAGCATCTCACCTCAGCAGGATCTCTGATTTAGCTACGTCTGAATAAGATCTCTTTCCTGGGAAAATAAAACCCTCGTCTTTCCGGAGAACCCATCCCGTCAACCAAATGACTTTCCCATTGAGAGGAGGAAGTATTATTTCAGCGTCTGTCAGACCCCCTCCCTAAGTGACTTTACACATTTCATGACAGCCTAATCCACACAGCCTTTGTCTAACCCTGAGAGACAAAGGCCCTCAATATACAGCGCTCCTCCTTTCTTCAGCTGTAATTTCAGACTCCGAGACGTTGTTCCACTTTGGAGAGGAATGGACTGAGACAAGGTCATTTAAAGATCCTGAGAGAGGAATCACGCCGCCTTCCTGCAGCCCCTTGTTAGGAACCAGATCTCACAGGGTGGAGAATGTTTCAGGCCAAAACATGTGAGGTTGCTGGTTTGCAGGATCATCAATTAATGATTTACCGAGCGGTGGTTTTCCCACCCCAGAGCCTCGTTTTGTAATCTGCAGTGAATAAATTTGTATAGGAAGGCTGATAATGAGGCGTAATACAGACGCTAGCCACGGGCTGCAGCGGGCGGACTGGTGTCCTAGTTCAGAGTTGCAGGAGCTGCCCGTCGGGAGGAGGTGACCTGCGTGAGTCTGCACGAGTGTAAACGTGTTTACCAAAAAATCCCTTTGCGAATACTAGATCCTGACTATTTCTGGGTGTTCATTTACCCACCGACACCTTTCTCGCTGCGACAATACGTCTGCCGCAGTCGAACGGAGCCCACGGCTAACCAGCGTCGTCCAAGGTGGGGGTATTACATGGAAAGAGTGCACAGCCATATTGTTAAAGCGCATTACGCCTGACCCGAAGAGAGAAGGTGAGATTATCTCCGTGCTATTGTCTTACGTTCTGGAGCCTAGCCGAGAGTTTAATCAAATCTGGAAGCAATCAATGCGCCAGCTCCAATGGACACTTTCCATGCCCTTGGAACCCAAGGAGTGTTCAGAAACGATACCACCGGCAGAAGAAAGTCACTTCAGATGCATCATTGTGGAGAATGAGATTAACCTCCCATCCTGCAGCCACCGGGATATCTAATGTCACCGAGCTTATCTCGGAAGCATTCAATCAACCTCCAAGAACCAAGACTATAAACACCTGCAGTCCTTTGTTTCGGTTTCAGCTCCACAACTTTTCTATTCATCTTTCTACTGTGAAACTTTCCTTCATGTCTGTTATCTGTCTTTCTCCTCTCAGAAATGATTCGGTTTAACAGCCGCATTGTTTCTTTAATAAACATGGAGGTAGAATCCAGACGGGCGCCGAGCCTTGTGCCACACTTTGTTGTTGGAATATTAGGACACAAGCTCCCGTGGCCCAGACTGGACACTGTCCCAAATAGACTCATCTATAATTTAGACGTTTTCCTGTTTTTCTGTGTTTGTCCCGCTAGACAAATAAAAATAGGGACACTCACTAAATACGCGATCAAGATGAAAAATATTTGATTTGGGATTAATACAGAATAAAATGACGACACGCATTGTAATCTGGCATCTTCACGTGGACAAACACACAAACTCTTGACCTCCTGCGGGAGGACAAATAACCCCGCTGGCCGCTTTTTGAGAAGATTAAAAATACATTATTTAAAGACATTTGCTTCCTGAAATGGATCCAAGTGCAAACACAGTCCTCCTTCTTTTGTATTTCAATTACATCTTTGCTAGTCTCAATAATCCATTATGTCCCGTTTCGTTCCCTCGCGATGCACCAGATCTGCGTTCTTTCAATATCCTGAAAACAAGCGATTAAACCCAGCGACGTGCAGCCGTGGCGTCCTGTGCTGAAGGTAAAAAAAAAAAAAAAAAACCTGCTGGAACAAGTAGATCAAATTGCTTATTGTGGTGGGAGGTTTGTGCATTCACTGAAGAGCCCTTCAAGGCCGGCATTCCACACAAAGACCTTAATGTCATAATACAAATTCCTGACACGCGTTTCAGACAAATGTGCACAACCTGACGAGTGGGACCTTATCTGTCCGCTCCAGTCTCCTTCCTGATTTCTTATTCAGCATTTGCATTTTACAAGTAGGTTCTGCTGATCTGTGTAACCTTTGGCGTGGGGCTAGATCACTGGCACTTGAAAATGCACGCGATGAATGGCTCTGAGCTGAAGTAACCGGGTGTGATAACTTTTGCCTGGCAGATAAACACAGGCAGAATCACTCCTGCTTCCTATTTAGCATTACAATGAACTCCGCTCTCGGGTGCCAATGTTCTTTTATGTGCCCTTACTCTGTATGTGGCCCTGTCCTGTTTTTACTTCAGCCCCACAAACACAACAGTCGTTTGCTGTTTACTGTTCTGTTGTTCAGCTCACGGTGCCTGTGAGTCAGAGGTATGAACGAAGGATTCGGAGAGGAAAGCGCACTCGCCGTGTTATGTGGCCATGAACAAACACGAGAGGATTTTAAATGACAACCAACTCAGATTTTTCAACTTCACACAAGAGTAAACATTTTTCTTCAAACTCAGACGTTTGTTCTGTGTGAAGAGCTGCGGCTCAATGCGACTTTTCTGCCTCCTGAGAAACAGATGCAAACTCGTTATGTAGGAGCTGAAAACGCATCTTTTCTTAATGTAGAACTGGTGCTGGGAAACAGCCAGAGGCGTTTTTTAACCTCTGCCCTTGAGCAACACACTGAACCCACCTCCACTCTCACTGGGTGAACATGTCAGCCGAATATACAAACCACGCATTTACACGATCGTGACCCCTTTTAGGATTTAACGAGAATATTAAAGCAGACCAACCACTGGACCTCCGCTATACATACGAACGCCTCAATAATCCGAGAAGCAATTTCCACGTCGGCTCTCTGTCGGGTCAGCAGTCATCTTTTTTTTCTTTTTTTTTTTTGCCCTTCCTCGTTGTACGCATTGTTTCCATAATCTAAAGGGATGAGGATTAAGGGTATTTTGTCAGCCTGTCCCGGGGCTGCGAACCGCCTTCACAGACAAGTTCATTCTGTCTACCCTTGTCATCCAGAGGAATATTAATCATTCAGCACGCAGTCCGGCCGAACAGCCATCGCTCGGAATCTGTAGACAAATCCTACAACGGCCCCCGTGTCATGGATTAAACTGACTCGCTGGCAGTTTGATGATCTTTTTTTGGGCACTCGCCTGGGAAACTCCAAGGAAATACAGTTTCATGACAGCTGGATAAGTGGGCAGTTTGACCTGAGAACCTAAGAGAGTTTACACTCCGATTTAAGCATATATGCAAGATTATACTGATGAGGTAGTAAAACCAGTTAAAAAGTGAAACATTGGGCTTGTTTACCGGCAGGAGAGAAGGTTTCTGCTCCAGGTGCATGAGTCTCAAGGTTTGTACTGCGTGGGTTTATTAACGATGACATAACGTGTAATAAATCAATCAGTGTGTCACATCACACTTCCTGTACACTGCAGGTGCGCTCACACCTTGGTGGTTTTGCCAGGTAGTCACTTTGTGCACATGCAGACCATCTGGGTGCTTAATAAGCAGCGTCTGCATGAAAGCGGTGTGCACGGTACACCAACGATGTGTTCGCAATTAGTTCAACCTTCGGGAACACGCGGCACAAATGAGGCTCGGCGGAATGTCTCAGATGTCCAGAGGGAGACAAACGGACGTCCAGACCAGATTTCATCGTCAGCCAACGTGGAGCCAAGAGAACTGAGGAAAATCCATTTTCTGTTAAAAATCTGGATTTTTCGTCAGATAAACAAGAACTTGTGACCGTCCCCGCCCTCATCCTGTTGTGCTTCTGTTGTGTAAACAGTTCATCTTTGACCTACTGTGGCGTTAGACGACGTTGCTCATGTGGATAAAACAGCTACGGCAACCAAACCAGTGAAATCTATATATAACGCTGGCAGATAGAGATGGATCGAAGATGGTCAGTTTAACTGAAAGGTCACCTTTAGTTGTTCTTTAATGTCTCGGGGGACAGATCCCGGTCAGTGGACCTGAGACTTGTGGGCAGATACATCATCAGTACGTCTGTGATGCAGTGTGAAACCAGACCTGTTAGTGTTGTGCAGAGGACTCCCGCTCCTTATTTTGGAACGGCAAGCCCATCTATCACCGCGGCGTGGAGAATAAGCTGGTATCCGTCATCGTGACAGATTTTATTCTACAAGTGGTCCCTCCCTCCCTGCACCGGTCGCTCTCACACCGGGTGAGTTCCACGTGAACAGTGCCAATTTGTGAGTTAAACCAGAGGCCCACAGGCCATCATTTTATTGATTTATCTTCCATAGAAATTAAAGTGATGGAAACTTACACCACTGTGCCGAATTAATCAAGTTTCAATCTCCATGAAAGGAGTTTTTATTGGACTTTACTGGATTCCTGCAGGGATGTGGAGAACCCGACCCACCGGAGCAGCCTCCTCTGAAGGTAATGAGGAGAATCTTAAATTTGATTCTCTGTTTAATTGGGAGCCAATGGGAGTAATGTGCGCTCTATGACTCGCTCCTGTCAGAGCCGCGGCCTGGCCGCATGTTGAACTGACATCTAGCGAGATAGGGCACATAAATTAGACCAGGCTGATTGGAGGCCGGGGGAGATGAGAGGGTGGACGCGTCGCTCCAGGACAGTTATTGGCAAAAAGGAAATACCTTTTGGAACATTTCTCTGACACCAGCGTGTTCTTTAATGCTCCCAATCACATGACGACTCGGAGACTGATAATCAGCACGTTCCCGTCAAAAGGCAACTCGCAGTTCACGTGTGACCAGATGTGTCGCACTGAGGGGAGTAGGGATTTCCCAGAGGTGTCAGTAGAACTATGCGTATGGATCTGTGGAGGCCGACACGTTAATTAGGGTGTAGAAAAACCTCCTGTATCGATCGGCTGAGACGCATTGAAACAGAGATGGCAGCGATTCGCTAAAAAATGGAACTCGATGTTTTATCTGTTTTTTACTGTTCGTTCTGTGAAATAGTTTCTGTTTTCTAACATAAATAATGTTGACGACTTTTGCTCATTTCAGGAGCCAAAAATAAAACAGAGACATCTTTCTGTTGTTTGTTCTGCGTTTTTTTCTTAGATGTTTTATTCAGCTGTGCAGTGTTCTTCTTATTCCTCCCAACGACATCGGACTGATGAGTCTGTGATCACAGGAAGTGCAGGGTAATTTTCCCAAGTATTTTTCCTATAATTTAAAAGCCCCAGCTCACGGTTTCCTCTGGAAGCTCTCCCCTGCATTAGAGCCATTAGCGCTCGCCCCCTCTGCGGCTGCTGAGCATCAGCAACAAGAGCAGCAGTACATGGCCGATAGGGGGTTGGAACACCAGAAAGGTAAACGACGACACTTTATCCTATAAGACGCTGGACATCACAGACTGACTGATAAAGAGACTGTGTTTCTTCTCCTCACAGCTCCCCCGCTGCGCCGCCGCGGCTTTAATGAACCGTAATAAAGCGCTGACTTGGTACGGCCCTCTGCGCGAGCAAGGTTACATCTAGATGGTTAGCTGCGTTTACCCCCTGTGGAATATTTCTGCAAATTTCTGACCCTTAAACTGATCCCGGTGAAGTCTGTGTGCAGCTTTGGAGGTAAGCATTTTGTTTGTTCCAAAGACTGGACTTTGTCTGGACTGAGTAAACGCTGTGCACTGAGATAATTTGTTTTTCAGTGTCCACTGATCTGGAGTAAAAGATACAGCCGTTAAAACAGCAAAGATTAACAATGCTGTTTCATGGGCAGTTAACCTCAGAGAAGAAGCCGCTCAAGCAGCGTCACACGCCACAGTCCAGCGCTCGCAATGGCGACGGCATTTTTGGGAGAGTAAGAGTTCAGTTGGTAGTCGTGTGTGTGTGTGTGTGGGGGGGGGGGGGGGGGGGGGGGGGGGGGGGGGGGGGCGGCGAGGATGGTGCAGGTAGGATGCGGCGGTTGATTTATTAGGCTGCTTGTTGATTTATGAAGTGTGTCAGAGAGCTGCCAGAACCAGAAACCCATCCATGAAAGCTTGAAAACTTTATTCATTGTAAATTACAGCATTATCCATCCCTGCCTCTCTGACAGGGGAGCGGTAACAACAGCTGACTGATGAAATTAGAGTGATGGAAAACGGCGGAATCCATTGTAAGGTGATTTAATGAACGAGAGGAACAAAGCTAAACAGGTTTTTACGTGGGAATAACAAAAATAGCTTCAGTGAAACAAGAGCCATAAAGAAATGAAAGCAAACTTCCACTGCAAATTCATCAAACTACGATTCATTACAGTTCCTCAGTCTGTGTTGTTATGGAGGCGGACATGTTTCATCCCAATGGTCTGAGCCCCACTCCATCAAGCTTTAAAAATGTCCGTCTCCATCCAGAGACACCGTGTTTAGATTGTATTGGATTTCATCATTAGACTGAACCATTGTGTGTTTTCTATTCGAAGCTATCCACACGGGTTTGTTTTCCTCCCGAGCTCTGATGTATGATCGGACCCCCCCCCCCCCC